>CAIGRK010101160.1:0-12464 GCA_903798315.1 Fraxinus greggii
AATAGTTTTAGCTATATTACCTTTATCCAATTTTTTATATTCCTCCACATCCTTCATGTAAAATCTCTTCGTGATCGGAGTTTCTTTTAGCCAATTTTGAGTACACACCAAGACCTCCACCATCCTCGATGTTAAAGAACTACGGAAGGGATTAAGAATTCTTTCCCCAATACTAAAAGCACTTTCTGAAGCCACAATAGACACTTGAATTGCCATAACATCCCTTGCAAGTTTGGACAAAGCGTTATATTTATTTCCATTATACCTTCACCACTTAAGAACATCAAAATCCATATCCCCTATGTTTTCACAAGCATTCGACAAGTACCTATCCACATCATTTTTTAGGTCAACCAAATCATTTGCTGCTCGCTTTCTCATAAACCTAGAAACACGAGTAAGAGACATACTTTAAGTAGGATTTTCTCTAGTAGAAGAAAACCCACTAAAAGAATTTACTTCACTAGATACTTCATTACTTTCAGAACTTGTTTCAAAATTCACATACCAATTGTAAATAGACATAATATTGTCTTTCAAAATATTTGTCATGTTACAAGCAACTTCCTTATCCTCATAAATATCACCAAAACAAAAATCTGCATACTACAATTTATATCTTGGGTCAAGTACAGTAGCAATCACGAAGTTTACNGAAACACGAGTAAGAGACATACTTTAAGTAGGATTTTCTCTAGTAGAAGAAAACCCACTAAAAGAATTTACTTCACTAGATACTTCATTACTTTCAGAACTTGTTTCAAAATTCACATACCAATTGTAAATAGACATAATATTGTCTTTCAAAATATTTGTCATGTTACAAGCAACTTCCTTATCCTCATAAATATCACCAAAGCAAAAATCAGCATACTCGAATTTGTATCTTGGGTCAAGTATAGTAGCAATCAACAACAATTGGTTAACATTTTCCATTTTTCCCTAATATTTGTCAAAATTTTTCTTCATGTTAATAGTCAAATCACTCAAAAGATAATCACCGGTTTTACTCCATTCTTCCAATTGAATCATAAGTAAAAATATTTCATGAAGATAAATATTAGAGCTCACACACAATGAAGTACTAAACTTCAATGTTACTTCATAAAAGCAATTAAGGAACTTCACAAAAACAGAAGCATTTCCCCAATCAGAAGTGCTAGAGGTCCACACCTTCTTCTACCACCATCATACTCATGAAAATAATTGAAATATTGTACATCATCCTCCTCTAACCTTTCGAAAGCTTTTTCGAATTTTAAAGCAGCTTCCAACATCAAATATATGGAATTCCACCCCTTCGATACATCCAAAAATACATGTGATTTATGATCATTTTTTCTTGACTCGCACACTCCTTAAATTTCTGTTCTCTAACAGAAGAAGATTTAATATATTTCACTGCATTGCGAATACTAACAATTGATGCATATGCTTCCTTCAATCCCTCACATACAATCAAATTTATAATATGCGCACAACACCTCAAATGCAAATATTTTCCATCCAAAACACACCCATCATTACTCCTACGATCCTCTCAAGATAAGAAATAGCCGTTTCATTTGCAGTTGCATTGTCAACCGTGCTTGTAAACACCTTCTCAATACCCCCATAAACGTAAACAATTCTCAATAGCTATACCAATGGTTTCACCTTTATGATTAGCAATCACAGAAATTCGAATCCGTTTTTGAAGCTTCCAATCAGAATCAACAAAATGTACAATGAGAGACATATAGTTAATATTTTGAATGGAACTCCAAGTGTCAGTAGTAAGAGAAAATCTTTCATTTCAGAGGATTTTTTTCAATTGCAATTTTTGATCCATATACAATTGACAAATATCTCTAACAATAGTCCTACGAGAAGGAGAATCAAAATTTGGATATGCTACATGACAAATTGTGTAAACCCCTAACCCTCGACAAACCTAAAAGACAGCTCATCAATTACTATCATCTTAACACATGCAAGTCTACATTCTTCTTTATTAAAGCCAACATCAAGAAGATTCTTCCCGCTACATTCAGTTGGACTTTTTTGCCTTTTGTCTTCTATCCTTCCTGGATACTTCTCACAATAAAGAACAAAATGATTCCTCAAGATACTAGTTCCACACTTCCTAGCCCCACATGCATAATCTCGCCTACAATAGTTGCACGCACACCTAACATTTTCATCTTTTGAATCTCCTATAATAGTGAAGTGTTCCCATACATCCGAAGATTTCCTATTTTTCCTTTTCCCTAGACATAATTGTGGAAGTGGAGGAAGATATATAACACCTTTTTCTAAATTTGTTGTTGAAGGAGTTTCACCGATAGTTTCAATTTCACTATCCATATTCATAATTTTTTTCCAGTTTGTCATGAAGAAGACTAACATAGTAAAAATGCTAACATGAAATAATCAAGCTGAGAAACTATTCTAAAAACAGGGGTACGGAATGATTTAGACAAACAAAAAAGATACTGATTTCCCAGACATTCAAAGTATAATCCAGTAGAAGGGCCTTAATATCTAAAATAACATAGACATCGAATCAACGTTTTACTCATACAGAAAGGAGTAAAATAAATTTTACCAAATTCTTAGTACTGATGTTTGTTCACTTGGAACAAACACACTGATAAACATAGCTACAATGAGGAAGATGACACCCCAATTTACAAGATATTATCCAAATTTAAATTACATAGAATTACACGTCAACTTGGTAGGTAAACTCATCAGTAAGAGAAGCAACAGATATCAGAGTCTAACCATTATATTGCTGATCCCGGAAAGGGTATCTCTGCTTCAAGCGCGATGACTTTAGCTCTTCTAGTGTGAAGTCAACTGCATGTGATAACAGAACAAATTAACCAATAGCTTTAGTAGTATTATACTCGTGGAGAACATCGACAATTTAAAAAAGGAATGAGATATTACTTTAAATAATGGTGGTGAATACTCAAACTCAATGCACATAAACACATTTAATTGAATATAGCAGAAAAATAATGAGTTACAGTGCAAAAATTAAATAAACGTTAACATAAAATTGATTAACACAGTGTTCTTCAAGAATTAGATTTCCTCATTTCTTGATTTCATCATTATGAACAACAAATATTGCATACCCAAAATGTATATCCATTTCAAAAGCCTAATTAAACAAAAATGAAATGCATTCGCACTAACCTTCAGATAATGTTTAGGGAGAGGATCTATTCAACACAAAGAAAAAAGGCCCAAAATGTATGAAACAGAAAAGAATTAGAACCTTTAATATCAAAAAATACACACAGATGAAGGAGAAGAAGGTTACGAGCTTGAAATGAGCAAGAACTATGGCTTCTTTCAGATCGATGGCAGCTAACTGTCATGCGAAAATATATTTTCGAATGTGAACCCCCGCAAGTGTACGGATCGTTGACAAGTAATAAAGTGGACTTTTTGAGTCTACTCATTGTCAAATATTTATCCAAGCTTGAAGGGTATTATGGACTTCTTTCTACCAACACCTACAATACAGTTGTTGACATTGAATGTCGGCAAAAAAGAAAACATCCCATTCATTTTTGAGGCTTTTTTCCTTAACAAATTCATCCCTACCCATTCTCTACTATTCATATAAGGCTTAAGGGTAATTTAGACTTCTTCCTATATAGATATGCCCACAATTGTTGACTTTCAACCTGGAAAAAAAATTCTCCAAATTGTGTGGAGACTGGTGTCCGCATAGCACGGACAATGGTGTGTGCATTGTGCAGACACAATGTCCGTGGTGTGCGGACACTGGTGTCCTCACATAACGGACACTGGTGTGATGAAGTTTAAGAACTGTTAATATTGTATAGCTACTCAATTTACAGAATGTTTCTCACACGCTCATTACATTGATGTGTAACAGGATTAAATACAAATTCTCAAAAGCTATTCTAAGTAAGAGTGCTAGATTAAATGCTAGTTTTCATACAGAAATTATTCCCATGATTGTAGGCTAACTATCTGTGGAGGATTTCTCTGCTTGATTTGAGGGAATGGCCTGATGTTTGGTTGTTTCCATTATACGCCCCCGCAAGATAGAGCTACCATCAGTTAAGCCTATCTTGTTTCTCAACATGTCAATTCGTTGACATGAAAGCGCTTTCGTGAGAAGGTCAGCCAACTGGTCATCAGTGTTGACATGGTGAACATTGAGGATTCCACGCTGAACCAAGTCCCGCAAGAAATGGAGATCAATCTGAATGTGTTTCATTTTGGAGTGTTACACGAGATTGAAACTAAGGTATGTGGCCCCCAGGTTTCTGAAGCCGCATTTGCTAGAGCTCTGTATTCGGCTTCAGTGGAGGACTGTTCTACTAACCATTACTTCCTGGAACTCCAAGAGATTGGGTTTGGAAGCTTATATACGCTGAAGTAGAAGTTCAATCATCAAGGTTTCCTGCCCAATCCGTATCAGAGTATGTGATGAGGTCAAATCCTGATTGTTTCTTCATATGAAGGCCAAGAAAAATGGTGTGCTTGATATAGCGAATTAATTGCTTTGCCGCTATCCAATGAGTCACTGTTGGCTTGTGCATGAACTGAGAAGGTTTATTTACTGAGAAAGAGATATCCCGATGGGTAAGGGACAGGTATTGAAGAGCACCAATGACACTTCAAAACTCAGTACTGTCTGTGGAAAATGTTCCATCCATCAATTTCAGAGATGTACTTGTTGACAATGGTGTTGAGACATCCTTTGCACCAGCCATGTTAGTTTTAGATAAGAGGTCCCCGAATATACTTGTACTGAGATAGGAAAATTCCAGTTTTTGTCGGAATTACCTCCATTCCCAAGAAAAAATGGAGCTGCCCCAAGTCTTTTAAGGAGAAACGATTGCCAAGTTGTGCAATAAGCTCAGCTAAAATTTTTGTATCATTGCCAGTTATAGTCAAATCATCCACATACACTAATAGATAACATATAATAGAGTTCTGGCGGTAGATGAAAAGTGATGAATCAGATGTGGAATTCTGAAATCTGAGACTTACTATGGCTAATTTGAGGGCTCTATACCAGGCTCGTGGAGCCTGTTTCAGACCATAAATGGTCTTCCACAATTTACACACATGATTTGGATAGGTAGCATCTTTGAACCCCGGTGGCTGAACCATATATATTGTCTCACTTAAATGGCCATGCAAGAATGCATTATTGACATCTAATTGTCTCAAGGACCACCCCTTCATTACAGCAACTGTCAAGACAGTTCTAATGGTCGCAGATTTTACTACTGGACTGAAAGTTTCGGCATAGTCTACTCCTTTACGCTGACTGAATCGTTTTGCAACAAGCCTCACTTCAAATCGGTCAACTGACCCATCGGAATTCTATTTGACCCTGAAAACCCATTTACACCCCCACAGGATTACAGTGCTTAGGTGGGAAACCAAGTCCCATGTTCCATGACGCATCAGAGCAGTAAGTTCACCGGACGTAGCGTGCCGCCAGTGAGGGTCACGGAGTGCTTGTACCACACAAGTAGGTTCAATGGCAGATGGAAGA
This sequence comes from Fraxinus greggii, assembly GCA_903798315.1. Classification (NCBI taxonomy): domain Eukaryota; kingdom Viridiplantae; phylum Streptophyta; class Magnoliopsida; order Lamiales; family Oleaceae; genus Fraxinus; species Fraxinus greggii. The sequence goes on from CAIGRK010101160.1 coordinate 5,540, forward strand.
GGGTGTTTGGTTACAAAATTAAACTGTTTAGGTTTGTGAATGTTGTTCATTGACTGTGTAGTCATTGAGTGGTTCGAGTAGGGTGTTGCAGGGTAGGTGCATTGTGTGGGTTATCGTGGGCAATGTTGGTTTGTGTGGCTTGAGGTGTGGAGGACTGTGAGGAAGAAGATGCATTTTCACGGGAGTGAGATGAATTAGGGCGAGAGGATGAATTGGACATTTCCCAAAAATTTGGGGAAGAGAAATTGGGACAATTACCTGAAGGTGGCATAGCAACGATGCGGTCTCCTGGTGGTGCTGGTGGCTGCTCCGACAAGAACGGCACAACAGTGGGAAGCCCAATAGTCGCGGATGTGGAGGACGAAGGGGGCTGTGGCGCTACCAGAAAAGAGGAAGAGTATGATCGATTTTCATCAAAAATTACATGTCTTGATGTATAGATCTTTTGGGCCTTTAGATCAAGACATTTGTAGGCATTTTGGGTTAAGGAATAGCCCATGAAGATACAAGGAATAGATTTGGGCTGAAGTTTATTAGTAGTGTATGGCTTGGTGAGCGGAAAGCGCAAGCAATCGAATTTTTTAAGTTTGAGATAGTTTGGTGGTTGAAGAAATAATATTTCAAAGGGTGATTTGTTATAAAGGAGAGGTGTTGGCTGACGATTTATAAGATAGGTTGCCGTGGAAAAGGCATGAGGCCAATATTTTAATGGTAGAGACGTATCACGTAAAAGAGTAAGGCCCATTTCCACTAAATGACGATGACGATGACGATGCTCGGAAACACCATTTTGTTGTGGTGTGTGAGGGGCAGTTGTATAATGACTTAATCCATGTGTGGATAAATAGTATTTTAGGGCAATAAATTCACCACCATTATCTGAGTAAAGGCATTTGATTTTGGATTGAAACCTATTTTCAACAAGGTTTTTAAATTAAGGAAATATTGTACGGACTGTAGATTTTGTTTCCATGAGATAAAACCAAATGTATTTTGTAAAATGATCAACTAAAATCGAGTAGTATCGGGAACCATAAATACCAACTGTATTTGAGGGGTCCCAAACATCAGTATAAATTAAATCGAGTGTGAATCACTTTGAAAGCTATTTAGACGAAATGGTTGCTGGTGCGCTTTATTAATAGAACAAGAGTACAAAGATGATAATCATGCACATTTTTTAATATTGGAAGGGAAAAATTTTGAACAAGACGATGAACAATTTTATTTGAGGGATGTCCTAGACGTTTGTGCCACCCATTAATTGACGTCGGTTCATGCACATTTGCAACCAATTTTGAAGGAACATGCACCAATGATTTCGAGAGTGCGTAGACACCATTTTCACACGCACCTTTGAGTAGAACCGCCCTCGTGGTTCGATCCTTAACAAGAAAAAATAAGGGATGAAATTCAACAAATACATTATTTTTGGGAAGTAAAGTGGTGCACCGAAATGAGATTTTTATGAATTTTAGGAATGCAAAGTGTATCATTTAAATGAAAAGTGTGCATGGGTGCGTTGAGGACTAGTGAACCAATGTGTGAAACATGCAAACCTGAACCATCACTGATGACAACTTCATCGGTACCATCATATTTCGAATGCACTGATAAATTTTCCAAATCACCAGTAATGTTGTACGAAGCTCCGGAATTAAGAAGCCATTTAGTGTCCTTTGCAGGTGAAGATTTAGCATAATTAACAGCTGGCTCAATAGTCTGGGCTTTGGAACAATACCTTGCGGTATATCCCGGCTTATAACAAAGCTGGCATTTAGGGGTGAACTTTCGCTGTCCATTGGGCCTGAATTGTTTCCGAATTTCTGGTGGGCCTCCCTTTGAGCGATAAGAGCTCATTTGAATATCTTTCTTTGAAGGCCTAGCTCCACGACTAGAACCATATTTGGACAAAATCTTGGAGTATTGGCTGCCGGAAGAAGACCCAGGGTGGCGATTGGAGTAATTGGCCGACGCTACCAGGTTTTGAGCGATGCATTCCAGGCGGTGGAGGTACGCATCGTGGCCAACGAGAAGATCATGAAGCTCCTCAAATGACAATGGTTTTTCCCTTGCATGAATCGGTGCAGCGATTTCATGAAAATCGCTTCTCAGTCCATTGAGGATATACGGGGTTAAATCATCCTCAGAGATAGGGTTATCAATTAGAGAGATTTTGTCGGCATGGGCCTTTATAAAGTGCAAGTATTCTTGAACCATTCGATGCCCCTTTTTGCACATTGTTAGCTCCTCCTTGAGTTGCATTGCCCGGGTAAGGGGTTTGCTCGCATACATGGAGTGCAGTTTATACCATGCTTCTCTGGACGTCTTTGTAGCAGAAAAAAATGGAGTGATTGTGGGTATTGTGGATGCCAGAATTGCACTGAGGATAAGCTTATCTTGTCTTATCCAGTAGGTTTTTTGTAGAGTAAAGATGGAGGGATCAGTTGAGGGAGGGCATGGTTTATCACCGATGACATAATCGAGTAGATCGTATCCAATGAGGAGGGCTTCAAACTGGGCATGCCATTGAGGGAATGTTGATGGTGTGAGTTTTTTGTTTAATTGAACAGTAACATTGGGTGGAATGAGAGGAATATTTGTGGAAGGTGGTGGGGTTGAGATCATATTGTTGGTGGGTTCAGAGGTAGAGATCGAGGTCTCGTTAGAAGCTGGCTCTCCTGATACCATGATGAAGTTTAAGAACTGTTAATATTGTAGTTACTCAATTTACAGAATGTTTCTCACACGCATATTACATTGATGTGTAACAGGATTAAATACAAATTCTCAAAAACTATTCTAAGTAAGAGTGCTAGATTAAATGCTAGTTTTCATATAGAAATTACTCCCATGATTGTAGGCCAAGTATCTGCGGAGGATTTCTCTGCTTGATTTGAGGGAATGGCTTGGTGTTTGGTTGTTTCCATTATATGGTGTCCGCACTATGCAGATATGATGTCTGCGATGTACGAACACTAGGTTCTTGGTGTCTGCACATCAGGCCTGGTGTGTGGACACTAGGGTCTGCACAGTGCGGACATCACACTCCACGTCGTGCTGAGATTTTTTTCCAAGTGTTGTCTTTCAACCTCAACAAAAAAAGAGAACATTTTCTCCGATCAAAGCCGAGAGTGTTGTTTTTTTTCCTTTTTTTCTAAAATTTTTTTTTCTTCGAAATGTATGGCGATTGGTCTCCGCACATCATGGACACTAGTGTCCTCGCTGTGCGGACATGATGTCCACGTTGTGTGGACACCAGGTTCCTGTTGTTTGCATACTAGGCCATGGTGTGTGGACACTAGTGTTCGTAAAGCGCAGATATCACACCTCGTGCTGTGTGGAGAATTTTTTTTCCAAGTGTTGTCTTTCAACCTCAACAAAAAAAAAAAGAACATTTTCTCAGAACAATGTGGAGAGTGTTGTTTTTTTCTTTTCCTTTTTTCTCTCTTCACACTTTGCAAGATGACTCCGCGCCACACGTTCACACAACGTGGACACCACACTCCGTACTGTGCGGAGAAATTGTTTTATTTTTTTGTCGCTCTGCATAGTGCGAAATGTTGACTTTCAACCTTGAAAAAAATGAAGTTTAAATAGGCTCTATAAACGTTGTTGAAGTACTTACATTTTAAGAATAAAAAATGGTTTCTCGGACAATTTTAAAGTCGAAATTCGCCCGGGCAACACTAGGTGCCTGGAGTCTGCACAGCGCAGACACTACACTCCGCGCTGTGTTGAGAAATTGTTTTTTTCTTCTTTCATTTTTTTCCACACCACATAGTGTAAAGTGTTGACTTTCAACCGTGACAAATAATGGTCGCATTCATTTGTACCTACACCTATAATTGTTGACATTGGTGTGCGCACTGTGTAGATCCGATGTCCGTGGTGTCCGCGCTATGCAAAAAATTTGTTGTTTTTCCTTTTTTTTGTCACTCTACACAGTGCGGAGTATTGACTTTTAACCTCAACAAAAAAAATTCTCCGAACTGATAGGAGTTTGGTGTCCGCATAGCATAAACACTGGTGTTTGCGCTGTATGGACACATGTCCGCAGTGTACGGACACTAGGCAACTGGTGTCCGCACACCAGGCCTGGTGTGCGCACTAGTGTCTGCACATCATCTGCGCACCCCTACTATTGGTCGTGCTTGTATGAGGTCCATCCTTCTCAAATCGAACAACTGCTTCTGAATATTTGCTGACACCACACTCCGCGCTGTACGGAAACTGTTTATTGGTGTGGCTTTTTTTTCAAAATTCCATTTTTAGCGTTTCCTTACTACCTAAGTTATCCCGCTATTTATTATCTATTCTATTATTAATCATTTAATTCTTGAGGATAATTTGAACTTCTGCCACCTATAGACACAATTATTGACTTTACAACCCACTTTGCATTTCCATTGGCTTTTGAAGGATGCCAAAAGGCAAATGGCAACTTGTTTTATATGTGTTGCCTACAACAATTTCTACACGTTTTGCTCACAATATCAATTCCAAATTTCACTACGTAAATTCTCTACTGACTACCGCGATATTTTGTACAAAAAACAAAAAAAAAAATTCTATTTTAGCCTTTCCTTGCTACCTAAGTTATCCCGTTGTTTTCTATATGTTCTATTATTAATCATTTAGTTCTTGATGATAATTTAAACTTCTACCATCTATAGCCACAGTTGTTGACTTTACAACCCACTTTGCATTTCCATTGGCTGTTGAAGGATGCCAAAAGGCAAATGGCAACTTGTTGCCTACAACATTTTTTACACGTGTTGCCTACAATATCAATTCCAACTTTGCTACTTAAATTCTCTACCGACCACCACGATACAAAAAACAAAAACAAAACAAAAGAAAAAAGTATTCGTTGAATTCAGAAACATAATTGAAACCGCAAAATACTATATATTCTTCTTTGTAAATGTTTGTGCAGAATTGAGAGTACATTACAATTTACAACTTCTTCCACACCTTCTCTACTTTAGCCTACAACAATTATTTCATTTTCCGTTCTTCAAATCCCCAACTTCGAGCATATAAGAATACTGCGAGGATTTTGACATCTGTATTGCACTCTAGAAATTTGTTTAAATCCAATGCAGGCCTTCTTGGTTGTAATATAGTTGGTAGGAAACTGCAAGATAAATTACATTTTACTAATTTTTATTTCTATGCAACTACTGGAGTAGACATCATGAGGTATGTGTATTCTATATTCCCCAAAAAAAAAAAAACAAAGGAAATTCCATTTAAACCTTATAACTTGCTTGCCAGTTTCACTTATTCTTATTAATTTTTCACATATGCGAAATGGTTAAATATGTTAATATATTTCATAGGAAATTTTATTTCCACTTATAAAAAGAGTTATATGCTAAGTTTTTTAAATTTTTGTTCTTTGCTTTCAGCCTTAATTATTCCATAACTTATCATACTATTGTCATGGATGTTCTCAATACATGTTCCGACGGAGTTACTACTCCTTTAAATTTCGAAACAATGTCATACAGCTAACAACAAACCCAGAGGCAAAGAGAACGGCGAAAACGACATCACATTGGACGTATTGTTCATCGTAAAAAGAATATCTCATCCTACGTCACTTGGACATAATCAATCTAATGCTTATCTTATGTCATTCATACATAATAATTCTAATTCTATGCAAATGCAATATCCTACAGTAAATCATGATTTCCAAGATCTTGAGGCTTTTACTTCAAATGAAGATTTAGGAAATATTTGTACATCTGCATTTAAAAGTGCTTTTCATATATTAAACATACTGAGCACTTCATATGTATTACCTACATACGATAGTTGTAAACATTTTGGTGCAAAAACAATTCACGGGCAAAGCAAAGGCACCTGTTGCTCTGATGGAAAAGTTCATCTTCCTATGCCTGATTCACCCACTGAATTGTACAACTTATTTATGTCTGAAGAATCAAAAAATATGGAATTTAAGAATCTTGCAAGAGGATATAATAACCATTTTGCTTTCACTTCATTTGGTGTTAAATACGACAGAAATCTCTTCAAATCATACAAATGCATTTACACATTTAGGGTTCAAGGGCAAATATATCATTATGTAAATAAACTTATCCCACAAGACAATAGGCCTTCTTATATACAGTTATATTTTTATGACACAAACAATGAACTTAAAAACCGTATCGAAATTTCAGAAAACTTTGTTCAACATACTTTGATTGTTTTAATTGAAATTTTAAAGGTAAATCCATATAGTAGATTGTTTAGGTCTTTAACTAATATGCCTAACTTGCAAGACCATGAAATACACATAAAATGTGATCGAGGACTTGATCAACGCATCTTTAACACTCCTACAGTATCTCAAGTAGCTGCTGTATGGGTCGAAGACAATGAGAATACTAATGTTCGATTCCGTGATATTATTATATATGGTCATTTTGATGATACACATAGAGTTCATTATTATTACGTTTGTTATGATCCTTTGCAGTATCCATTACTTTTCCCATACGAGGAATCTAGTTGGCATGAAGGCATTGGGAGATCGATGACGACCCATGGTCAACCTACTTCTCAATTTGTTGCTTTACCTTCAACTGTTACTTTTGCATCTGAATTTATAGAACACGAGAATGAAGGTTTGTAAATACATTTTGTTCTACATTTCGCTCATTTGTACCATGCACATGTTATAAATGAATGATCAGTTTTTTTTGGTAGTGCTTCTTGGAACGAAGTACCAATCTCAGGTTTTTTGTCGAGAATATTATTCATACAAATTGTAAATTCGGCCTTCCAGTAAGTCTGTTTTGCTTCACAGTGGTAGATTTTATTTGCTTCACAGTGATAGATTGCTACAACAATATATTGTAGACATGTATGTTAAGATTGAAATTGCAAGGTTAGACTATTTTCGTAA
>CAIGRK010101190.1:0-11871 GCA_903798315.1 Fraxinus greggii
TAGCGTTAGACACATAGATGGACATATTGTTTTTGTATCGACAAACTGGTTGTCTTTTTTGGTCAGTCAATCTAATTTGCCTATTTTGGTGCTCAAAATTGTCGTTTTCAATCTTCTTAGTTAAAAAAAAAAAATTCGTTGGCTACATCCCTGATTGCTGGTGCAACAATTGGCATTTGCAAGCACTATACAGTCTCTTATTTACACATTAGAACTGGTTTCTACATACATGGCTACTATATTTAACAGACTAATTTTATAGGCAACAATTGCTGGTGTAATGGACAAATATCAGATCTCTCAGCTTCTGTCTCTAAGGGATTCTTTCCATTTCTGAGTAGCATCTCGGCCAAACTCCTCCTGAGCTTAAATTTCGATGTGCCATCGCAGTTCTGGCTAAGACTTTGAATCGCCAGTTCTTGCAATTGGGGATACTTTTTTCGTATTTCGCCCTCCACCAGAGTACTGCCATTAGAGTATGAAGGATAGGATATAAAACTCAAGAGCATGTCTGGCTAGGCTTAAAAAATGTACATGCTACTTTTATAGGCAACTTTTTGCTTGAAACATGTTTGGACAACACACTTTTCTGAGTTTTATTGAAAAAATAGTTACATAATTTGAAATTAACTCTTACCGAAACCTCGTTTCAACTTTGACCAGTAAAAATGATTTATTTATAGCTTAAGAGTATATTTGGTCGTACTTGAAATTAAGTCAAAATTACTTTTAGGTTAATTTCTCAAATATGATTTTCAAATTTACATCACAAATTAAAATATCACAAATTGTGTTTCTTTTGAAACAACGACATGCTTGGAGAATAGAATTGTGTTTTTTCTACGATATTGGTATTGATAAATTAATTGACGTTTTTCATGGGCAACAACAAAATATTTTTTTTTTTTTGAAAAATGTATAAATTGTGCCATACAAAAGCAACAACGTAATGTTCTTTTGGAATATTGATAAGTTTTAAGTTAACATTTTAATAAAGTTGCGCTCTTCAATAATAATGCTTTGAAAGCATAGATGTATAATATGAATAATATTCAAGATGACTCGTTTTATAGTTTTAAATCTGCATACTACTGTAGAAAAATAAGATTCGATAAAAAAATCTGATTAAAATGAATTTCAAATGGGGGCATAATAGCACTAACAAAGGCGTTTGTAGCATTGTAACTTGGATATGCAATCATGCATGAATATAAGGTGGGGTCTAATCGGATGGCATCATGTCAAGATTCGATAAAATTTTATTTTCACATCAAGTAAGAAAAAAATGCTGTATTTAAAAGACAATAATTCTGTATATTTCATTATAATAATAACGCATATATATTGGGTTGAAATTAGAGTAACATTCAAGAGTAAATAGGATTATTTTCTAACTATTAGATAAAACCAAATAGACATCACAATTATCTAATATTTTACAACGTTTCTTAGTTGTTTTTTCCTAACGAATATTTGAGTTATTAACAAATTAGATCGGTCAAATTCGGCTCAAAATTGAGACTAAGTATGCATCAAGGTAATGTATGCATTATATCTCGTGAATTAAGATTAAGCCTTTGTCTGTCAGTTATTTTTTTCGATTATGTTTAATCATACATCCTAAACAAAATAATCAATTTTGACATTTTTATCATATTGTAAATTATACACGAATTAGTGAAGGAGAAAACCATTTGTACAGAAAACAATTATGCAGAATTCTGCCAGAAACTCACATGGGGTTGGGACCCACGTGAATAAAATATCTGAAAAAACACCACCCACCCTGTTGTGTGTGTATTCTGGCCGATTTCTATGGAATTATTTTCTGTACACACAGCACACTTCATTAGTGAATGATCATTATATACACGCAATCCTAATTATTATGTTTCTAGTTTGGTGAAAATTAAAATCAGATTTTTAGTAAATTTTGATAAAAGTTAATGAAATGTGTGATTGAAAAGTTGTGAATTTCATGAAATATGTGGTTGGGATTAATTTTTGACTATGAGTATTGTTTTCATTTACCGTTCTAATTATTCATTATAAATATAAGATATTGATTCTCAAAAAATGAACACAAATTTATTATTTCTCTATTTTATTCTCTTTTTTCTCATTAATTTATAATATATTATCAGTGTAGAAGTTTTAACCAATTGAGTTAGTAAAATTTATTTCTCAGTTTGCTCACAAATCTCTAACCAAGTTGAAGAAACAAAAACAAATCCGCGTAAGAAAAAAAGGCAGCCTTACTTCGCACTTGTTTGATTTTCATTATTTTCAAAATACATTTTTCTCTCGATTCTTTCAATCACACATTTTTCAATAAAATAATATTATACGCAAACTTAAAATCTTTCTTTATTTTTTAACCACACATTTTTCATCAATCTACTGTTCCAAAATACATTTTTACTATAAAATGGAAAACAAACCGACTCTTCATTCATATTACAAAAGAATTTCCAATTTTAATCTAAATACATATTACAATCAAGTCAATTCTTTTAGAGGTAATAATACAAATGTACACGTGAACTGGTAGTCTTTTTTTTTTTAATATTATTAATGACTATCTAATAGCATGTTATTAATATGTGTATGGTTGCAAGTGAATTGGAAGACAGCTCTTGTAATATATATATTTTTCAATAGCTACACCATTGTTCTTATAATATCGATCAATTTTATGCAATAATTTATCATGTTGTTGTTCATGAAAGGTACAATTATGCAAATATTAATATTATGCTAAAATATTACTTACTCTCGAATTAACATAATTTAATAATTTTAAATAATAACGTCTCCGTTTTTCTCTCTTTTCGTATCAACCACACATTTTGTAATAAAATAATATTAAATGTAAATCAATTTTTTTTTCTTTTTAACCATGCATTCTTCAAAAAAATATTATTTCAAAAAATATAATCTCGAATGATGGGGGCCAAACGCGGGGCAATATATTGTTACTTTCGAAGTAGCAAAACATTATAATAATATTTTAAAAAAAAAATATTACTTACTCTTAAAGAGGATGATATTACAATTTTAATATTTTAGAAGAATATTAACATATTGATCTTGAAGAAGTAAGAGTAAAATATAATAGAATTTTTCAAATAAAAAATGATAATAATAATGTTTTATCATGCTCTTGAATAGCACATGTCTCGAATAATATATTAATTATGTAATTTATGAACTAATATTTATCTATGAAATAAAAGATACAACTCATGTCATATGGAAATTGATTCTTATATGATTATATTAAATGATAAATACCACAAAGCTTAAGTTTGTTGTACTCGGCTTATCGGGCAGACATTATCTGTCGAAGACCCTCGATATTGAAATTCATCTAAAAGGGTTTGAAGGATACAATAAACGAAAAAACAAAGAATCACAATCATACAAAATAACTTATTTTCCTCCACCGATTAAAAATCTAATGCCTCATCTCAAAGGATCCATTGGTTCTTTGGGGAAAAGAAAAACAACTTGCGTGAATAAAAATGATTGACCAATTAAATAATAATAATGTGATTTTAAAAATATTCGTTATTTCTTAAATCATGGGAAAAAAATATTTATAGGCAATAGTTTGGCCTTCGACGTGTCTCTTGAAATCCTACAAATTCAGGATCGTGAATCATCGTATGTTAAAGATTATCAACATATAAATGATTGACTAAAAATGGAAAGAAGTCATAAAACGGAATTGAATTCCTCAGAAAAAGAAAAATATTTAAACCTAGAGTTCAAAGCCTTGAAAATGTAATCCACGTAGGATACATGTAGGTTTTGTTAAAAAAAAAATGAAAATAACGAAATTACAAGTTCCAAAGTCAGACTCGTAACACAAAGTTTCTCTCGAAGAATTAGAATCGAACTTAATACAACTCCTGGAAGGGATAAAAATGGGACAATCTGTGCGGGGATGGCAATTACCATCCCACCAAGTTGAGGGATTTTCAAGAATCGTACGGGATTAAAAGTATCTTTATTTACTGTCTCTTTTAATTAATTTGTTAATTTTCAATAATATTATATATATTTTATATATGATTTAAATTGAAAAGTATAAACATAAAACAACACAAAACACAATTAGGGATAGTTCGGGTAACTCGGGAGGGGACCATAATCCACGTCTCGTTTACTATTCGAACGTGAATATTCCATTCCATCCAGGTAAGGACATAGGTCGGAAGCAAGATTTGTTCATCTAAGAGATGACTATAAAAAGCGTTAAAATGTCATTTCTTGAGCCAGATTTTTCTACGCTAAACTTATCGAGTTTAGATCGTTCTAACGATTTTTCGACCATTGTAAACTTATGGGAAGGAAAATTTGACTATCTTAAAGCCGACTATAAAAACTGCTAAATATTATTCCTTGAACCATATTTTTCCATGCTAAATCCAGCAAGTCTTGATGGTTCGACCAATTTTTCAACTATTATAAAGGACGATTCCCATTGTACAGAAAGGAAACCACATAAATTGACCAGAAGAGAGATAAACAGTGGGCCCCATCGTGTATTAAAAAAAGAAAAAAATTGTGGGATCCATGTGTGTGTGTGTTCTGTCCAAATTCCGTTGGATTCTCTTCTGGTCATATAGCATTTCTCTATTATAAATCTTATAAACACATCATAAACGAAATTTAATTATGATTGTTGTACATTATCATTTATGTATTGATTATGCGTCAAAAAGAAATGGGAAGAATTATTTTCTTTTATTTGGTTGACGAGATTTTGACCATCATCTTTTAATAAATAAATTTGTAAATTATATAAATAAATTTGTAAACAATTAAACATGTAGATGTAGCAGGATCAAGCGGTGTCTTAACCCTGCTGCTACCTCAACATATTTTTCACTATGCAGGACTCGTCAATGGTGGCACCTGTAGGAAACAGTATAATTTTCGCAAATTTCGCATTAATGATATCCGTGAAAGTAGAGAGATCTAATCAAATTATGCCCAAAATAAGTTATAAGTTTGCAAGAATGACGTAGCAGTTGAAAAATTTCCATCATATAATTTTGTTTTCGGCCCCCACGCCAACAAAACCCGGTCCCGGGTACTCTTGCTTTGAGATTGAGATCTCTTTTATGCAGTGATCGATGAATTTCCTTCTTTTACTCATAAATTTTAACTCCTACAATCCAATTACAGGCCAGTGATGGTGTAATTCCATGCCCTAGTGGTAAGTTGTACAGTTTTTGAATTCTTTTTTTTTTTCCCTTCTCTGAATCAAAGTGATTCTATTGGTTGTGGTGCTGTGTATTACTTCCAATCTGTGTTAAACATCCTTTCCCAGTCCAATTTTGCTTTTTGATTCTTGTTTCTTTTCACTCCGCAGAGTCGATCAATGAATTAAGGGTGATCATGAATTAAGGGTGATCTTGAGTCTCTGGTTTGTGTTAGAATAATGTTGGGTGCATGTGGTTCTGCCGGCCGATTGGCTTTTTATTTATAATTATATCTGTAATGCATCGGATGCTTATTTTTAGCGACCTCTGTTTGCTTAATTTATTTCCAATATTAGTATAAAGTTTAATCTTTTAGTGGTTTACCAATCTGGGATTTCATCAGAATTTTGTCATATGGTTGATGATGATTTAGGATATAAATTCAGACTACCAAACTGTTGCATTCTGAGATTCAAACTGGAAGTACTTCTCTAAGACGAGAACTGATTGTGATGTTTAGAAATCAGCTCCTGCTATTTGCAGTTGGACCTTTGGTTTTGTTTCGCTGTTTTACTTCCAAACAATAATGTCAAAGCATCACATATCCAGCATTGCTATATTATATCTTACGTTAGAACTCATGGCATAAAGTCTGCTATAAATTTCATTTCCACCTCCTTTGATTGATTGATGTTTTTCTATATCCGTTTGTTTGCTATGAAATGCATTATAAATGTGTTTATCTGTAAACGGTTCCTTTTTTCAATTAAAAGATAGCTCTTGGCTTGGCAATAGTGCTCTTTTTATAACTTCAGAACCTAATGTCTTGTTTTTGCTATTTTTTAGACCTTTTAAACTCAAAACATTCAAGCTAAACAAAATCACAATCTTGTGGAAATGCATGTAGTGGAAATGTAATCAGGAGTTTATAATGTAAAAGGACACTTGCGAATCAAGTGAATTTCTCAGCACTTAATGAGTGTTCTGTATATGGGGTGATCACGTATGTCTCTATTGTATTACATCGCACTTTACACATGGTGTAATGTTGTCGTTTTCTATCACTTGTGCGTAGGTGTGTACCTGTGGATATGTGTGTACATGTTGATACCTTCACATTTTCGTATTCCAAAATTTAACTTTGATTGGTCATTATCTGTACTGCCTGTGTTTCTAAGACTCTACTAAGTAACCGAGCGCAATAGTCATGGATGCTGAAGAAACTCCTGCAGAGCCTGATAGCATGAAGGAACAGGTAATCTCAATGCTGAATCTATTAAATGCATTCTACTTCAGTCCTATCCTGCAATTTCTTGTCAGCGGCTTTTGGAATATATTGCTTCTCGTCTTCCTTATCAGGGCGTTGCTATACCTCATTCAGAGCAAGTTGTTGCTCAGTTGAGATCTTTTGGCTTAGATGGTGATCTTTCAGTTTATCCATCAAATTTCTATGCCCCTCAGGCACACACAATCTATCATAAAGGTTCTTATTTCTTTTTCTAAAGGTCTCTTTTAGAACAGTTGAATTAACTTTTTGCTGCCAGTGTCAATTGTTTGACCTTATGAATTCATTTGGATGCTTGTTGAACCTATAATATTACGTGATCATGGTAGAGCTGACGATTCTATACTATGCTTTCCACTTGTAAATTGTTGAAACTTTTGATGTGAATTTTAAACATGAAATATTGGTATTTTCTATAAACTGTAGTCTATATAGGTGGTCTATGCCAAAAGATGTAACCCACTATTTAAAATACATAGATATTTTATAAAGCTCGGGATAGGGACATTACCCCTCTTTGCTCCAACCTAGATTCACAACTAGATTGTGAGGCGGAACATTGTCTTTTTATCAACCCAGACTGGCGAGTCTGAGTAGGAGGGCAGTTAATCAGAGTCGTGAGACTAAAGAGACGTGATTAATTATTTATACACACCTTTCTTATTTCTTGGATTTATATAATTATATTTATAATCTATGTTGGAATGATTTGTTTGATCCATGAAAGAGGTATCATTTTTGAACCAAGGAAGAATATAGAGTAAACTTCAACCTCCAAATTTGTTCGAATGATATCTCAGCCATGAGATTATGCATCCCAACAATGCATTTTCAGAGAGGGATGGGAAGGTAGTCTAGCATTGAGAACAGTCACGTTTCAGCTGAATCCTATCTGGTATTCAGCTTCATAATAGTCGTAATTTCCCAAGCAGCGCACAACTTCATTTGATGTGCTGCTTCACATATTGAACTTGTGAATGTGGATGATAATAATGATTTATTCTACTTGTTACAACTCCAGGTTATGAAAATTTTCCAGGTGGATGGGATGAGTTCCCTCTATACAGAAACACTGAAGGGCTGAATACTGGATCTCCTGTAAGTTAGTGATCTTTGAATTAATGATTTCTTTTCATATCTTTGTATAAATCTCTTTACTTTCTTTTATTAATCTTACTGGGGCATCTATAACGACAACCCTTCTCTTATGTCTCATAATGGTTATGGCTACAACCTACAGATGCCATATGGGCCATATGGCCCCATTTCTACACCTTTGCATCCTGTCGGTGATACTCCGATATATTCATCTCAGCAATATACATACTCTAGACAACCATATTATCAGCAAGTAGTTTCTCCTACTCTGCCGTATATTACTCCATCTTCTCCAGTTTCCCCAGCAGACTCTTTTGTGAATGTTGGCCAACTAGTTGACGGAAGGCTTCATGGACCAGGAATGGGTTATGCCTCTTCATTTGTTTCTTCTGGCAGAGGAAATTACTCTGGAAACCCTGGAGGGGTTGGCTTTCAGGATATGTGGCAGGGATTTGATGCAAATAGAACTGGTGGCCTTTGGTCCGATTGGCCAAAATCCTCATATAGGCAGCGGCCTCTTACTCCGGTGTCATTGTCAGCATCTGCACAAGCAAACGGCAGTTTTGGATCACTTGGGCAAAATGTTGGAATGGTTTGTTCTTTTAGTTTTGCACGCCTTACTATGACTCTGTGATCTTTATACCTGCTTGCTTTCTATATCGTGTATTTTTTATCAAAGTTAAAACAGATGAACATTATTCGCTGTGCCTCTATGTCTAAAGTTGTGGGCTGTTGTTTACTGAAATCGTGGTTTAGGCTGGGCTGAGTATATATTGTTGTCGTGTATTCTAGTTGAGTCCTTCATTTGAATTTGAAGGCTGTATAATGCTTTTATCTTCTGACACTCCATCAAGCAACATTTGATCTGAAGTTTTCATCTTGCATCTCGTCTCTCAATGTTTATGTAGAAGCTGTATCATAGGGTCTTGAGTTGGCTTTTCTGGTGTCAATTTTAATTGCTGATGCACCATTACTTGCCACATCACATTAGATTGCTGCAGAGATATTATATTTCCTCATTGTTATCAAATATCATATGAAATCTAACGAGTTGTGGAAAGTTGTTCGACCTTATTCATATTATTTTAGTTGCAATGATATTGGGACTATTTGTTAAATATGCAAGCTAAGTAGATTACGCAATGCTTACTATCTTATCATGCAGGCTTCACAACAGCCAAGTTCGTTTTATGGGTTTGGATCCGGTTCAGATTCTTGCAATAATAGTTGCTATCTACGTGGACTTAATCAAGGCTCTAATATTGGACACACTTCTTATAATTTGGGAACTAACGGTAGGGCCTGGCTTGCTCTAGACAATGGCAGGCTACGTGGCAGAGGCAATGGTGCTTTATGCAGTTGTAGTGGTACCATTGACATTTTCAATGAGCAGAATCGAGGCCCAAGAGCATTGAAATCAAAGGGCCAGATTGCCACCGAAAATTACCTACCAACTGATGCTAATGAACATTTGTCAACTATGGCCAAGATGCATGGAATGTCTAACTGCCAAGATTTTGTCATAGAATACAAAGATGCAAAATTTTTTGTTATTAAATCTTACAGTGAAGATAATGTCCACAAGAGCATCAAGTATGGTGTCTGGGCCAGCACTCCGAATGGAAACCGAAAACTGGATGTTGCATACCGTGAGGCAGAGGAGAAGCAAACCATCTGTCCTGTATTTCTCTTTTTCTCGGTGAGACATTCTTCTTTTAAATTCGGGGTGATCAACTGAAAAGTGCGACATTTTTGCTATAATTCTTTGCTTAATTTTCTCTGTTAGTTACACAAGTTAGGAGGTATATGCAATATCATTGTCCATCTTGCAAAGAATTTCTCAATGTGACACCTGCTGCTAACTTTAATTCTACAATTTAATACCTGTTTGTGCACTTCTTGGGAATTCATTTTTTGTGTGCGCGGAAAGATGAAGGGAATAGCGTCTATTATGGTTTCCTAAATTTCCAGTTTTTTTCTTGTTTTCTTATTGATTAAACATTATGGTCTGGCCTTTGTTAATTCTACAACTTAGGTTATTGTGATTTCTCGTTCTTTTTGTAGTTTCAGAACTTTTGCCACAAGCTTTAATACTGGCATTCTTTGTATGCATTAAAGGCATGTTTGGCGTTGCAAGATCAAAGAGGGTGGACTGCATCAAGATTTTCGCTTCTTCTTTTTGGTCTTTGATAGTGTCCACTACATTAATCCATAACCCGCTCTTTGCTTTACATATATTATGCAACACGATGCAGGTTAATGCTAGTGCCCAGTTTTGTGGAGTGGCTGAAATGGCGGGACCTGTAAATTTTGAAAAGAGTGTGGACTATTGGCAGCAAGATAAATGGAGCGGGCAGTTTCCTGTCAAGTGGCACATCATAAAAGATGTTCCCAACAGCCAGTTTCGTCACATTGTGCTTGAGAGTAACGATAACAAGCCTGTAACCAACAGTCGAGACACACAAGAGGTAGAATCTTACCTGCCGTGTTTTTCCTTCATCTGAACATGTTTGGTAACCTAAAGTTCAGTGACTTTTTCTTATTTTAAGCATAGCCGAACATGCTCTTAGACTGATAAACTCTTTCCGAATCTTATGCTTTCCGAATATGGCTAGCCATGTAGTTTGTAAATGAGGAAGATGTTTGAAAAGTGAGATCTCGGTGAAATCTCATTTCAGTGCATAAATGATACTGACTTCTACGATGCCTCTAGAAATTTACAAGTTTATGGTCTTTATTCATCCTGTATGTAAATTGCGTAGGTAAAATTGGAGCAAGGTATTGAAATGTTGAATATTTTCAAGAAGTACGAAACCAATGTGTCAATCCTTGATGATTTCGATTTCTATGAAGACCGGCAAAAAGCCATGCAAGAAAGGAAGGCGATAGAGCAGACCAGGTTGTTGAACATTGGGGTAGTCGGAGGAAATGAAAACAGAAATTTAGTTGCATTGCCTGATGAAATTATCAAACAAATGACGAAAAGTTATGCTCAGATTGTTAAACTGGACGATTGCAGTAAGAACAGTTTGGTTGCCGAAAAATCTGCTCCTGTATTGGATGGTTACACTGATGCCAGGGTCGAAGCCGAAGGTACTGCTACTACGACCGTGTCAGGTGCTCAGTCGAGCTAGGCAGGTTTCAGTCAAGTGCACTCGTGGTGCTCTTTTAGATTGTTTTGTGGTTTTGCATCCACTCTGGTCCGTCCTTGTTTTAGTTCTGGCATATCTTAGTGGTAAATCGAGCAAAGCGGATGCATTTCGTGAATTCTGTTAATTTCTTATGGCCGATCTGACGGTTGTAATTTTTCTCAGACCATTATTTATGTTTTATTTGAAGTTTTCATGTTGATGATTAATTTGAATTTTCATTCGAAGGTGGTGGATCAAGAACACCCTTTCAAACTTGCAAAAGTACAAAATATTGTCATGTTTGTAGGTTTGAAAGTGTGAATTTTGATCTTTTTATTTTCAAACATAATTAAATGTTTCTTTTTTTACTTATTAAGTAAAACTAGTGAGAAGCACGTGCCATGATATAGTTGACTATATAATAGCGTAGGTATAAAAAAAATATTTATGTTAAACAGAGACAAAAAAAATTATAACTTCGTCTCTTTTCGCACAGCACGGAGAGAACTCTCCGTGCTGCANGTAATTTTTCTCAGACCATTATTTATGTTTTATTTGAAGTTTTCATGTTGATGATTAATTTGAATTTTCATTCGAAGGTGGTGGATCAAGAACACCCTTTCAAACTTGCAAAAGTACAAAATATTGTCATGTTTGTAGGTTTGAAAGTGTGAATTTTGATCTTTTTATTTTCAAACATAATTAAATGTTTCTTTTTTTACTTATTAAGTAAAACTAGTGAGAAGCACGTGCCATGATATAGTTGACTATATAATAGCGTAGGTATAAAAAAAATATTTATGTCAAACATTAGATACATAAAAAAATATTTATGTCAAACTTTGAAATGTTTCAAGGCAACATTAAAAACTAAAATAAAGAAAATCACTCTTAAAAAAGAAAAAAAAATTTAAAACTTCATTTCTCCGCGCAGCACGAAAAGTTAGCATGGAGAGATAACTCTCCGTGCTGCATGGAGAATTTATCTCTCCATGCTGCATGGAGAACTTGCATGGCTCCATTCTGAATGGAGAGTTTCTCCATTCAGGAATGAGAATTCTCTCCATTCAGAGAAATATGCTGCATGGAGAGAGCATGATGCAGAATGGAGAGATTCTCTCCATTTTGAGAATCCATATAAATA
>CAIGRK010101229.1:0-25577 GCA_903798315.1 Fraxinus greggii
TTTGATAGGGCAAGTTTTTCATGGAAGTTGGAAAACTTTTTGTCATTTTCCACTTTTTAGAGTGTTTGATAATTGATAGGAAACATTTTTCAAGTAATTGGTTTTCTACATTTTCTTGGTTTGCCACATTTTCTTGCTTTTTAAGGTAAATCGATTTCCACCACTTTAGTGGGAATTGGTTTTCTAGTCAGTTTTTTTTTTTTGGAAAAGATTATATCCCTTTAATTAACAATTTCCATGGAATATAAAGTCAAACTAATACCAAAAGATCCAAAATTCCAATATTTTTCAAGTGGAAAATTATATCAACCATACAGAATTAATTGACAATTATCAGTAAAACAAGTTATAGACAATTCAATTCCATAGAATTCATTTTCCTTCCATCCAAATTCAATTCTTACAATCAAACGGACCCTAAATATAACTTGATTTGAAACTCTATAATCTATTGTGATGGCTGCACATAGCTCAAAACCAATGCAAAAATTAGAGGATCCAGTTCAAAACTAAATAAATTGAGCTAAGTCAAGCCCTCGTAATGGATTATGCAACGCATCAAGTTACATGTACAGATTCTAACCCAACAGATTATTTCGCAAGAAAATTTTCAGCTTGTGAGCTTAGAGTATGTTCAGAAAAAAAGTTGATTTCTTATAAGGTAGGTGACCTACAAATCGTGATCAAAATCCACACGATTGTAGGCCCCACATCTTACAAGCCAGAGAGAGCCAAGGTTGCCTTACGATGATTCGACTCTCATGTTCAAGTAATTTAGGGACATGCATTAACTATAATATCTTCTACCAGGGACAAGTAAGCCTCCTCTTATCAATTTGCAATCCATTCGCATTTATTGTTTTTACATAGTACAATACAAGCAATATTCTAAAAGTTTGTTTGAAAGGAATTAAAATTGAAAATATAGTCGTTATTGGGTCTCGCTCGTCTAATAAAAGTCGATAATAATGGTTAGTTTTTCAATTTTAATCCGATTTTAATCTCTACCAAACACGCCCTAAAATGCATGCATATGCTCGATGTGTTTTTGAAACGTCTCGCATATGGAGTACGCATGTAATAATGATGTCAACCCATTTTGTTGACCGCATATGATCGCTTAAACTCCAAAATGAGCATGCATTTGCGATAAAAAATTTGTGTTAAAATTAGCCTTATTAACTTCAGCTCATTCTTATAACTTAAAATGAAAAAGCAAATTGTGCCCAATAAACATCAAATTAACCAAAACCACTCAAGCCTATTAATTATATACAATAATCTATAGGGTTTTGACGTTTAAAAAAAAAAATCAAAATAAATTTTTCGTAGAGTTGCAAACTATCTATGTCAAACCCGAGGCTCTTTCAATCTTTCTTTAATTTTACTAACAAGCGATGCTAGTAATGAACAATTTTGGATTGCTGATGATTGTGATAATGAGGGGGTTAATAATGATATCATACCATCTACAAAAGATAATAAAAAATCTCGAGTTGAAATAAGAAATATTGATGATGATGATGATTTTATATCGGATGACACAAAAGATGACTTAGATGACAAGGAGTTTGAATTGGAATTCGTAGAGTTAGACAACATTTAGGATTTTTTTAAATCCGATATTCGTTTCGAATTTAATTGTAAGAATTGATTATCAAGTAATTATTTATGATTTTGAGCAATATTATTTATTTATATAGTTAAAAAAATGTATTTTTTATTTTTATTTTGAAACATTTAAAATAATATTAAAAATTGAAAAACGCATAATTACCAATATACTTCGCATAAGCATGCATTTTCTTTTAATACTTGATGCTCGACCGAAGCGCATTGCCACGCATTACGCGTTTTAGAATCCTGAATGGAAGCAGTAGACAATATTAAAGAAGACTATCTAGTCTTATTCAATAGTTGGGATCTCCTGTAGAGGAGGATATCATGCTCCCACTATGTGTTTCATGCAGTGGGAAAACCAAACAGCAACTTGTGCATGGAAAATTCCATTCAATAACTTTTCCCCTTTACAACTGTTATGTACTTTGGATTTCTTGTTAAGCTTATAAGTAATATTCTATAATCCAAGTTTCTAATATCGATATTTTCTTCTTATAGCTATTATATTTAGCAGCAGGAGGTATATTCATTCTAAATAAGCATGGAAGAACTTAAAACTTCCAACTTTGAAAACATATTCTGTACTTAGTGCATGTTCTGTATGAAATTCTCATTTTCTTGTTTCATCCAATCTACCGCACCAAACATGCCATATTACTTTTAGATTATTTGTTAGTGGTAAACATGAAATTATTACTGCTGGCATTGCTTTTCCAACATGTTAATTCTGCACAAGTTCGACAAGTTGAGCCTTTTCTTTGTCATTGCATACAGTAGCTGATAAGTTTTGCACAAAGGATTTCTTGTTTGGTTAGGAAAATAGATTCCTTTATGTAGATCTATAAATATATACTCGATTATGCTAAACATTTTACATAAAATATATCAATTATCCAAATTATTCTTGCTCAATCCAAACATGGCTTCTAATGATCTTACGAGCAAAAAGTATCTTGTACTGAAAACACACGATGCAAGCCTTATAGACATATTTCTTATTCTATTTACCAAAGACATAGAGAGCAAAGATTTTGTGGAAACACTCGAAGTGAAAAGCGAAATTCTCAAGGAAAGAGGAGTTATTTTTCTTTCTATGTTGTCACAGAAGATTCTTCAATACAATAAAAAGACATTGTCTTTGTTCGGTTCAACATTTGAGATGTGGCTGAACCTTTTGGGAAATAAAAATAACTTTAGAATGTTCTTATCTGGTCTTTTGCGAGGTTAGTCTGCATTTTAAATGTTCAACCATCTTGTTTAAAGCTTAAGTAGAAGGGACACGTTTATTTATTTAAATTTAATGTTGAACAATTATGCCGTGTGTACTGTGTAAACAGGGAAGATGGAGTTACCAAACAATCAATCCTCCAATTTTTTATCCGCTATTGGGTTTCTAGACAACAGGGTGGAGTTGGACAAGAAAATTAAACCTGGGGACAGTAAGTATTTTGCAGCTCTTACAGCCATGGCCTCAAAACTAGCCTACGAGAATGAAGAATTCATCCAAGTTGTGGTTGAAAAAATATGGAAGGTAGTATATGATAAATCACCTAATCTAAAAACTTAAAAAAGTTACAAGAAATGCGCATATATTTATTTAATTTTAGCCTTGTTACTTAGAATATACTTTTGGCGACTTTATGCAGATGGATTTTCTCGGATTTTATGATTGTTGGGATGGTATGAAACAAAATTACTCGATTCACGTACCCTTCTTCGCTAAAATTATTGATTTGTAGTATTGAAGACTGGTGTGTTCTGCTAATAATGCTTAAGCTTTTGTTTTGCAGAGAGACATCAGGCAAATACTACACAAGGCTTCATGTTCCATGATAAAAATACTAATTCTGAGACGATAATTGTGGCATTTCGAGGTACTGATCCCTTTAATGCAGATGACTGGACTGCAGACTTCGACATATCATGGTACAAATTTGATTCCATTAACGGCAGAATCCACGGTGGTTTTATGAAAGCTCTAGGTCTAAAGTTAGACGGAAGTTGGCCCCCGGATGACGGGGCTTATACTACCATAACCAAAGACCTAAAAAAACATTTAGAGAATAACATTCGGACAAGATTTATTATCGCTGGTCACAGCTTAGGTGGGGCGCTTGCGATTCTGTTTCCTGCGGTTTTAGAATTGCACAAGGAGGCCGGTGTACTAAAAAGACTAGATGGTGTATATACATTTGGACAGCCTAAGGTTGGAGACAAAAAATTTGGAAAGTTTATGGATGAGCTGTTGAAATACAATGGAGTTAAGTACTATAGGTTTGTTTATAGTCACGACATTGTGCCTCAGATGCCTTATGATGATTCCGTGCTAATGTTTAAGCATTTCGGTACATGTATCTATATCAATTGCATCTATGAAAGAAAGGTGAATATCGTTCTCTCTATATAGTTATGTCAATTTCGCCGGTCCAAGGCCAAAGAGGTCCAAACGGGCCGCTTATGTGCCTGGTCTGATATGAGTTTGACCTCTTTGATATCACTATCTTTATATTCTATTTTGTGACAAAAAATCAAGCTGGCTAATTAGTTTATTTTGTATGATACAGAATGTTGAAGAAGAATCATATAAGAACTACATCGACGTTGTTACGAGGAGGATCGATGCCTTGTGGGAGCTAGTAAGAAGTTTTATTCTTCCTCGTATAGTTGGATCAGAGTACAAGGAAGGTTTACTACTCCAGATGTTTCGACTGGTGGGATTCATAATTCCTGGTTTTCCTGCTCATGGTCCACAAGAATACATTAATGCAACTCGATTGGCGAACTACTCGTTGTGAATATACAATAATATAATAATGGACTCTGAAAATGTTAATTAATTTATTTGATGTTAGTGGCTAATAAGATTCACTTAATGGTTATATTTAGTGATAGAGATATCGGAGAATTAATGATTTATGCATAGTATGTACACTGAATAAAAATATTATTAACATAATTCATAAAGCAATCGAAGTAAACAAGCTAAAATAGTTAAAAAATTATCCTTCGCAGTATAACATGAGATGATTGTTAAGTTGTGGAACCTAATTATTGTCGAAATTTGTGTTCTTGTAAAATTATATTAAGGATTTGGAGTTCTTGTAAAATTCGATTTTGCTCTAATTTATCTTACATATGGGGAGCATTCCTTAGTCTTCTTTGACCATCATCTTAAAAGCTCTCTCTCTTTTTGCTCATTATAGTGAATTATTGCAACGGTGGGAGATGATATAATCCCATATTACCATGAACCTCTATAAACCTTGCATATTTTTGAGTGCTTATTTTTTCGTTTTTCGAATTGATGGCTCTCTTTGGAATAGAATAAGGTTTATAACTCTCAACAGTGATGTCCTAAAGTCGAATCAATCTTCCTTCATGTCGATACTAATGACTTAATATGACTCCAAGAAAAAACCTCTTTAAACTCGCAACTGTTTTCCTATCCCGATCACAAAAAGAATACGGAACAAACCTCCTTGTTGCTCAAATATTTACGCTATGAAGAATGTGTTTCGCGTGAAAATCGCTAACAATTAAAAGATGGTTCAGACAATTGTATAAGGAACGACAACCTCTTGAGACAAAGTTCCAACAAGGGATGTTCTATTTATAAAGAGTACAATTTACAAGAAGCGAAATGCCTCCAAGGAACACAAGCACACTGAATACGCCAAGTAATTGAAAATTTGACGAGAAAGTAAAGGAATTGAAATTACATAATTCTCTGTTGAGAGTTGATTTGATCGAGACATTCCTTCTATGCTCTCCTTTCTCTTTTATACTCATTCGACAGTTTTTTCCTAGTAAAATCGATTGAAAACTGCTTGTCGCCCTGTAACTACCCACGTTCTCTATCATGTATAACTTGTTAAGAAACTACGACTTTTAACTGATGCCATTACTCCCATTATTTAACCGATTGCAACCAAAATTCACGAATCGTGGAAAGTGATATGATTCCCCATTAATTGCCTTGATGACCGCAACGACAAGACGCTATATTCGTCCAGGTTTTGAGGGCTCTGTGAGTCGGGCGATGATGGGTTCGCCTAGGTCTTGGGTGTTTCGCAGGCTTGGACGATGATGAGCCTCCGCTATATAATTCCATCTTAGGTCTTTTACATAGTTTTATTTGGACCCAACTTTCGGACTTCCTAACTGGGCTTCGTTCTCTAGAACATTTAATTGGCCTTATTTTTGTATGTTAACTATCAACAGAATGTATATTCATTGAGTAGAATACCAAGTATGTTTGGAAACAAGTCAAAAATAGATAAATAAATAAACATGAACCCATTGAATTTAAAAGAAGAAGAAGAAGAAGAAGAAGAAGAAGAATTCTTCGTGCCAAATTGAAATTGATTGGAGATGACAATTTTGAAACTACTTGGGATTCACAAGTTAGTGAAACATCCATCATGGGTGTTTGGTTTTAATACCCATTGAATTTCATAGGCATTAGAGCCGAAGAGTGAAATTGTTATCAACACCCAACTCCAAAGGCTCTACCTAAAAACAATATGTACCGTTGAAAGTAAAAATTAATATTACTCATGGCCCATATATATTTACATATTGGATGACTTTGAATATTGGCTCATTTAACCATATTATTGGTGCAGCTAAAATGGTCAGCTAAAGTCTAACCTACTCCTATATATTGGTTGCCTGTACCCTAGCCGTTAAGTGTCTAATTTGTATATGAAAAGTGAGAAAAACGACTGCCTTTGAGGAGAAAAACATGTGCCTTGTTTGAGTGAAAAAGTCGGCGACTTCCTCCTTTGTTTTTGTCTCCATCTCGTTTTTCTTTCATTATTTTTCTCGTGTCTTTGTGACTTACAAATGAACACCATAATCTTGTCCTTTATGAGTGAAATTGAGAAGCAACCGAGGTAAATATTGGTTGTTGGATGGAGCCGTTTGGATTAATTGTTTGGCAGAGAAAGATAACATTAAATTGAGTTCGAAAATCACCATTTTGAAGATCTTTGGAGTGAGCTTAAGTGACAATGGGTTCCTCTTAATTCTGCAACTAGATATTGAAAGGACATGTCATAAAAATGCACACCAAGAGTCAGAGACACATACGTAATATTCTCTTTGGCCCTTGTCTACATCAACTTATTGATTGATCTATATCTATATACCAGTATTCTAAAAAGCGTAGCGAAGCGAAGTGTGGAAGTTGAGTTTCAACCTAGGCGTTAAAAAGCGTAGCAAATCGTTTTCTTATTTTCATATTGTTTAAAAATTTTAAATCAATCTAAAAATTATTTAATAATTAAAGGAAAATAAAACGCAAAAATAAAATGTTGAAAGGCGTAAAAAAGTGTTAAAAGGCTTAAAATCGTAAAAAAGAAAAAAAAAAAGAAAAAAAGAAAGTGCACGCTAGGCATGCCTAGACGTTAAAAAAATTTGAAAGCACGAAACGAGGCGTTTTGTTCCTGTTTCGCGTATAGGCGACGTTGTTTAGAGCACTGTTGTATACTATTAGAAATTGCATCAACAACGATGAAAAATTATCCATGAATAAACTCCGTTAATACTAAAGATGGATTTCTCTCGAACACCATGTATACATCGACAACATAAAATAATAATGTGTGTGTGTATATGTATATTGTTAAGTTTCTCTCGAACACCATGTGTACATCGACAACATAAAATAATAATGTGTGTGTGTATATGTATATTGTTAAGTTACCTACGGGAATTAGCATTAGTAAAAGATTTTTGCAAACAAATGGAAATTACCAATGGCCGAGGGTCCAAAATAGTCTAAGCTAAGGGTTCGAGATTAAAGTTCAAAAGAATTCAAATTCCTCTAATGAATTCCAATGGGCCATAATCTGTCGAAAATCATAGATGTGTTTCTTATTAAGTTTTACTTCGAGTGACCAAAAGATCTTGAAGTTATCCTGAACATGTGTTCGTTAGTACCGACAATTTACTCTACTTCCCTCTAATTTCATCGAACGGTCATGCTAGAGACATAAACAGTTATGGTTAATTATGAGATGAAATTCTCCCAAATGGCTAAGAGTGAATAGTAGCTATCATGCATTAAGCTTAACCTTTTTATATAATAGTAATATTAAGTTGATTTGAGGTCGAAGGATTGTGGTAAGTGTGAAGTATCATATGCCTCCACGAATTCCAACAATAACGGACAAAGCAAGCCCGATAAAAGAAAAAAATGAAATTAAATAAAGGAAGTGTGACAAAGGGAAGCCACTTAGTTAATTCCCTAAGGTTACTCTTGGGATCTCCTGTAGAGGATATTATGCTCCAACCATGTGTTTCATGCACTGGGGGAAAGACACATGGTAGTAGAATATCTAAATAGTTTCAACAGCAAAGCAACAGCAACTTGTGCAAGGAATCTTATAATTAACACGAAATACAAGATTTTAATCCATTTTTCTTGTTTGATACGATCTAATCTACCTCACAAAATAGGATAAAGACGAAATTAGTATCCAAGAAGTTTATCCTTTTCACTTAAGAACTCATTTTGTTTGTCATTGCAAAACATAGTCGATCAGTTTTGTACAAGGGATTTCTTCATTGGGTAGGAAAGTAGCTAAAGATTCCTAGATGTTGATCTATAAAAATACTCCATTTGGCTAAACATTGAACATAACATTAATCAATCAACCAACTTATTTGTGCTCAATTCAAACATGGTTACGAGCAAGAAGTATCTTTTACTGAAACCACATGATGCTAGCCTTATAGACATTTTTAGTGTTCTATATACCAAAGATATACGGAACAAAGATTTTCTGAAACCACTTGACGTGAAGCCAGCAATTCTCGAGGGAAGAGAAATTATTTTTCTTTCTATGTTCTTACAGAAGATTCTTCAATCCAATGCAAGGCGATTGTCTTTGTTAGGTTCAACCATGGAGACGGGGCTAAACCTTTTATGTAATAAAGAAAACTTCGGAGAGTTCTTGTCTGGTCTTTTGCAAGGTTAGTCTATATTTTAACGTATTTTGGAAATTTATAGTTCTTTTGATTTAGTTATATTTATGATGCACATTGTTTCAAACCATCATATATAAAAGCAATTTATCTAATAGTTACTCTTTCTTAATTGTTTCCTCAAGGTTTTTAGTATTTAGACTTGGGGTTCTATCTTAAAAGATCAACCTTATTAAGAGAAGTAGTTCAAAGTCTTATAAGTTGATCTACAATACAATGATGATAATTGTCCAAAATAACCTTATTCACAAGCTTAAACATGTAGAGATGACGGACATTTATTTAAGTTTAATCTTTAATACGTCACATACGCGTATGATAGATTTATTACATATTCAGTTTAAAGCTTAAATAATTGGAGAAGGGATGCATTCTA
This sequence comes from Fraxinus greggii, assembly GCA_903798315.1. NCBI lineage: Eukaryota > Viridiplantae > Streptophyta > Magnoliopsida > Lamiales > Oleaceae > Fraxinus > Fraxinus greggii. Next base: position 8,987 of record CAIGRK010101229.1, read on the forward strand.
TTTATTAAATTTTATGTTGAACAACATTAACGCGATGCCAAGAAATAAAAAATCATCTGACTGACCTATGTATGCCATATATACAGGAAAGATGAAGTTACCTGATAAAAGATTATCCAATTTTTCATCCATTATTGGGCTTCTAGACAAAAGGGTGGAGTTGGACACGAAAATCAAACCTGGGGACAGCAAATATTTTTCAGCTCTCGCTGCCATGGCTTCAAAAATAGCCTACGAGAACAAAAACTTCATCCAAGATGTGGTTGAAAAAGTATGGAAGGTATATAATGAACCGTCTCGTCCAAAAGTTTAAAATGTTAAATTTATATTTAGCCTTCAATAGTGACTTGAATAAACTTTTGGCGACTTTATGCAGATGGAATCATTGGGAGCATATGATTTTTTTGATGGTAAGAGAAAAAAAATACTAAATCGACGTGGCCCTTCTTCGCAAAAATTAGTATATTACCATTGATTTTGTAGTAGAGCTACATGAATGTTTTGCTAATAATACAATAAACTTATGTTTGGCAGAGAGACATCATAAATATACAACACAAGGCTTCATGTTCCATGATAAAAATACTAATCCTGATACGATAGTTGTGACTTTCCGAGGTACTGAACCCTTTAACGCAAATGACTGGATTACAGACCTTGACATATCGTGGTATAAAACCGATGGCATTAAAGGCAGAGTCCACAGTGGTTTCATGAAAGCTTTAGGCCTAAAATTCGATGGAAGTCCGCTTGGACACTGTGGTGCTTATAGTACCATAACCAAAGAGCTAAAACGACATTTTGCGACTAATAATCGGACAAGATTTATTGTCACTGGTCACAGCTTAGGTGGGGCGCTTGCAATTCTGTTTCCTGCGGCTTTGGCACTGCACAAGGAGGATTCTGTACTAAAAAGACTAGAAGGTGTGTACACATTTGGCCAGCCTAAGGTCGGAGACAGAAAATTTGGAAGGTTTATGGACGAGCAGTTTGAACACTATGGAGTCAAGTATTATAGGTTTGTTTATAGTCACGACATTGTGCCTCGGCTGCCTTATGATAACTCCGTGCTAATGTATAAGCATTTCGGGACATGTCTCTACATCGATTGCTTTTACGAAAGAAAGGTGAACGACCTTCTCTCTATCAAGTGAACACCAGTCATACCCAACTCGGTTACAGAGAGGTCCGAAACGGGCCACTTGGATTTTTGGGTTTGGAATTTACTTCTTTGACACTACTATCTTTATACTTTTTAAAAGAGATAAAGATAAAATTACGCTTTACAACAAATCAAGCTGGTTTATTGATTGTCTTTTTATGATTCAGACATCAAGTCATTTGTTATGAGGAGGATGGATGCCTTGTGGGAGCTGGCGAGAAGCTTTATTCTTCCTCGTATACCTGGATTAGAGTACGAGGAAGGTTTACTACTCAAGATGTGTCGACTGTTTGGAACAGTATTCCCTGCTTTACCTGCTCATAATCCACAAGAATATATTAATGCAACTCGATTGGCAAACTACTAGTGAATATGCAATAATTCACGGGTGATAATGGATAACAAGATTATTTTCTTATCGCTGATTTTCTTATCGATATGGTCATGTTTACGATAGAAATGTTGGAAAACTAATGATATATGCGTATTGTATACATTCGTTAAAAAAGTATGAAAGCATTTTCATTTTAACATAATATTATTTCCTTAATAATATGATTGTGTAATATTTCAGGATTTTTCATTTAACAGCTTCTATAACCCTATAAATGGGGTTATTTCATCGTATTATTTAGCCAATGTTTGAGCTCCATTAAAATAAAGTTTTGAAAATAAATGTATTTTGAAATAATGAAATTTTGGAGAATGTGTGGTGAAATATTTTGAGTTTACGAGTAATATTATTTTATGAGAGAATATATGATTGAAAATGAGTTTTAAATTTTTTTTTTTTTTAAATTGGAGCCCAAACAGAAGCTTAGTTTCTTCCATTGTTTTTGTCTCATTTACAATTTATATATCTTAATAAATTTAAATAAGAGTATAGTACCATACTTTATTATCTATGTTTGCCCCAATTTTTTCAAAAACTCATTTTAAAAAAAAAAAATCATTTTCTACTACACATTTTTCCACAAAATAATATTACACGTAAATCAAAATCTTTTTTCTTAACATATATTTCTCTCTCATTCTTTCAAAATTCTTTTTTATATTCTCATTTTCAACTACATATCCATACAAATTATACAATAAAATATTCTATGAGTAAACTTAAACTTTTACTTATTTTTTAATCATATATTCTCTAAATAATCACTATTTAAAATAATATTTTCCTTAAAAAAGCCACCAAACATGGACTTATTATTATTTTTAATCACATACTCTCAAAAAATCAATATTTCAAAACTTATTTTCTCTCAAATTTTTATTAAAATGTAACCCAAACGAAGGATAAATAGATGTCTTTCTATAGAAAAGGAGGCTAAGCCCGATGCATATTCATAAAGAAAGAATGTATTTTAAGTAGTGATGTGATAAAAAATAAATGATTAAAAAAAGAAAAAAAATTTGAATTTACGTATAATATTATTTTATTAAAAATTATCTGGTCGAAAATAAGTGTTGAAAGAATATATTTTTGAACTTTTCAACCGTTCGCAAGCGTCCCAATTCCTACTTTCAATAAATCGTGTAAAGGGCATTATAGGGATTTAGAATAAAAATTGAAGTCGCGAAACGTGGATGAGAACAAATAAGCGGAGCGGACAGTTAACGGGACCGAGCGGCACGAGTGGAGAGGAGAGAGAGAGCGAGTGGGCGAGCGAGTTAGGGTTTTGAAAATCCTCAATCGGTTCGAAAGGTCAGTGAATACGTGAGCGCCCAGAGCTGTTCTCTAATAATTTTCTTGTATCTTTTGCGAATTTTATTTTCTTAGGCATTTTATTCGATTCATTCTCGAGAACTCAGAGATTAGATGGTGAGTTTGATTTGGTATATGATGATGATGATGATTGTGTGTTGTGAGAAAGAGGTGTGTCTATTGTTGTTGTGTGCAGGAAGAGTGCGTGAGCAATTAGAGAGTTGGTGTGAGAGAGAGGGAAACTCGAGAGAGCTGCCTTTCTTGATTCCTGAAATTTTCGGATTGACCTCACCATGACTGACCGAAAGCTTGTCGTAAGTCAAGAATTTCACGCATCTGACTGTCGAAATGTGGATTTTGTGGTTGTGCTTGATTCGGTATATGCGGTTGTTTATGTATGTATAATGTGCATCTGTGTTACTTTTAGGTTTTGGGCATTCCATGGGATGTGGACACAGAAGGACTCAGAGAATACATGAGCAAGTTTGGGGATTTAGAGGACTGCATTGTAATGAAGGTTAGTATGAAATCTGCTTTTATTGTATTATACTTGAATCTGTTAATAGAAAATGTGTTTATACTTTAGAGGATGGCAAATGTTTTCTAAAGTCTCACAAATTCAGGTTTCTGATTACAGAATCAGAAGTGATGGAAAAATTACTGTTTTTCCACTAAATAGTTTTTGGACTATTTTAGATTGAGAAAATGGGTAGCTTTGTCTGATTGGACAATAGTAGCATCCATCAAAAATTTGTTGCCTTCCTGGTGGGAAAATGGTTACTTTCTCAGTAGAAACTTACTAATATGAAAATAATGAGAACTGTTTGGAGGAGACTTGTTATCTTCTTTGCATTGGTGATGTCAGGAGCGGACCACTGGTCGTTCTCGTGGTTTTGGATATGTTACGTTTGCAGCAGTTGAGGATGCGAAGGTACTCATCTAGGACTGGCTTATGCTTTGACTTTTCCATGTTAGCTCTGTTTTCTGTTTCATTGTTGTCTATGTATATTCAGAGGGCAATTTCAAATTTCTGGGTTAAGTTACCTTTTATTTTGTAGGCTGCATTGACAAGCGAGCATGTCCTCGGTAATAGAATGTTGGAGGTCAAAATAGCCACACCAAAGGTTACCTTCTTTGACCATCCAGTTATTCTAATTTATACAGTTTGCTAATTTAAAGTTGTAGTTATTGCCCATTTAGTTTGTTTGTACTTCCAGCATTTGCTTTACAAGATTTAGAAGCTATGCCATTTTAACTCTTGGTGTTTCTTTCAAACCTTGTACTATAGGAGGAGATGAGAGCTCCACCGAGTAAAGTGACCAGGATTTTTGTGGCAAGGATTTCACCACCTGTGACTGAAGCTATGTTCAGAAGGTATCTTTTCTGTATTCCTCCATATTGACTTAAGGCCTGTTTGAACCCCATTTTTGGGGGAAAATAGGTTTTGGATGGTTGAAAAATATGGAAAAGTTTTGGGATTACGTTTAAAATTATTTTTATGGAAAAATGGAGCTCAAACATAGGCTTAAGTTTGAATCTGAAATATTGCTTAATGTGATGATCTGTTACATCTTTGTACATTTGCACTCTTATTGAAGTCTAAAATTTTGTGTGCATTCTCGTATAGTCATTTCGAGAGGTATGGTGACATAACAGATTTATACATGCCAAAGGTTCGTATTTCTCTCACTCCCTATCTAACATAATGTTGCATTTTTATTGCACTTTCTCACATCATTTTTTATCATCAGGATCCAACTGCCAAGGGCCATCGTGGGATTGGATTTATCACTTTTGCAAATGCTGGTAATTCAGTTTCAATGATTTTTCGTGGTGTGTGGTTTCTATTGGTCGTAGCAGCTGTTCTGTCCTCTAGACTTGTTACATGTGCCTTTTTAGATCTTCATGCCATTTTGTTCAAATTCTATCCTCTAAATGAAAGACTGGAGAATAATGAGAAGAAACGTTTTGATTTTAAAATCTATAATGTGTTTTTAGGTCGTCATAGTAACATATTTATAAGGGTTGTGAAGGATGGCCTTTCAAGGAGAATATTTTTCTGACTGATATCTGTTGCCTACTCCAGTCTAGTACTTTTTTTTTTTCCTGAAGCAATCAAATTATGGGATCAAGGAGAAAGAAATATATATGCCGTCCTTGAGTTGCATTTGAATGTGAAATTTTTTGTCTGCATGAGGTGCAGTATTTGATGACTAACATTGTTTGCTGTGAATTTAAATCCTTTCTTCATTCTAATCTTTTCACAGAGGCAGTTGATGATCTGATGGCTGAAACCCATGAGTTGGGAGGTTCTACTGTAGTCGTGGATCGGGCAACCCCAAAGGTAACTTTCAGTATCACATGGCATTTTCTTATTGCAATGTGAATCACTTTCCAATTCATGCATTATGCATGCATAATTTTCCTGCAGAAGCTTGTAATAGTTTTAGCTACTAGTTAGATGTGTTATCTACTTCACCACCACCACCAAGGCTTTCCCTCTCTGCTCTACTTCCACCTTCTCGTTCTTCTTGCATTTTTGTGCACCCAGAGAGGGAGGGAGGGTTCCAGATCAGCATTTTGAAATTTTTTCAGTTATAACAGAAAAATTACGGTTGGACTTTTTAGTACTCTATTACTAACCTTGTTCATATGCCACCTATACTCTTAAATAGGAGGATGACTTACGGCCAATAAGTCGAATGCCTCAGGGTGGTGGCTATGGTGCTTATAATGCTTACATGCATTCCGCAACAAGATATGCCACACTTGGTGCTCCAACCTTGTATGATCATTCAGGTCCTATGTATGGAAGTAAGTTAATTACTTTACATATTTTCCTTATATCACTTTAATTATAAACTAAATGCACCCGAGTTAATAATTATCACAAATTAGGAGGGGAAACAGCTCGTGGAATGGGCAAAAAGATTTTTGTTGGCAGGCTTCCTCAGGAGGCAAGCATAGAAGATCTCCGTCAGTATTTTGGGAGATTTGGTCGTATTTTAGATGTTTATGTTCCAAAGGTCAGAATGATATTGACTTGATGTAATTAACAATTAGATAGATTAATGTTTGTAATACAGTCTTGATATTTTGTGTAGGACCCCAAGAGAACGGGTCACAGGGGATTTGGTTTTGTGACTTTTGCCGAAGATGGTGTTGCCGATCGTGTAGCTCGGAGATCTCATGAAATATGCGGACACCAGGTTTGAGTCCTTATCTGCACTAGCAAACCATTGTGTGTTGCAGATAAAAATTTGATTAGTCCTTAAAGATTTTGCTGAATATAAAGAAATGTAAATCCCCTGCTAAAGTAGTTTTACTTGTAAGTACAGAGAACTTTCAGATGTGACCGGACTTCAAACAAAAGATTCTTACATGAAGTGAATGTACTCTCGTTTATCTTGAGGCAACTAAGTATTAGAGAATCCAAGTTACATGCTAAATTAGTAATGTTTGGATAAAAATCCATCCCAATCTCCTTTCTCCTGACTTATTAAGTTTTAGATTACCTGTCTGAATTCTCATCATGATTCATGTTACTTATACCTCTATGTTCTAGTTTTAAAAAATGCTCTCCGAAAGCTGTAAAATGAATGACACTGAGTAGTAAATAGTAATATTACAGTTCTCCTTTTGATGTCTTACAGGTTGCGATAGATTCAGCTACACCAATTGATGATGCTGGCCACAGTAGTAATTTCATGATGAACAATCCTGAACCATTCGGGTATGGTGGACCTCTGCGTTCCTATGGCAGGATGTATGGGAGCTTAGATTTTGATGATGTAAGTATGGATTTATAATTTGTTCCGTGTTACTGTCTAGTAAGCTGCTTCGCGTATCATCAAGAACATACAAACTTGATTACTACTTCCATTTCTCCCTGCTGTCTCATGGAGCTATCCTTCTCTTTTTGTTAATTTGCCTTTTTGAAAATGGTAGCTTTTAATTACTTCAATCAAAACCAACATTAAGTTTTTCAGATTGATCAAGTTCTTTTTGATTAAAGCATGCTGTGATTAAAGTGTACTTTTGAGGATGGAATTATGATGCAGAAAATTATTATTTTCAATCAAGTGCATGGGGAGATGTGGAGTGTTACTATTATTACAAGAATATCCAATGGCTTCTCGTAGGAAATACCATAGGTCTAGAAGTGTTCTACTTTGCATTATTGGTTGTGAAAATTGGAATCTCATTTCGGATGTCAATGACAGGTTCCCAAGTCTAAATGTGGTGTGTGGATACTGTGGAGACAGTAATTTCTCTTCTCCATTTTTAAGTTCTTGTATCAAACTCGTGGAGTTGCTGCTGTTGTTATTCAATACCTTCTGGGTAACCTTGAAGATAGCTAGGATTATATTGATTAAAGTTGTTATAGGAAATAATGTAGGTGCTATAAAGAGTGGTTAGAAATAAACGCACAAAATAGTTTTGAGGATTTATACGATCACAAATATGGGATTATGAGTTGCATTAAGAAGAAACTACAGGATGATATGGAGGAATTAGTACTAACTGAAACTATAGGAAGGAGAAATTTTTATCTGTTAGAAATATTAATGGACATTTACTGAAGGGTCTTGCGGTCTTTAACATGCTATGTAGGGAATCTGGTTTTAAGGATAAAGAAGATATTGAAGCGTCAATTTAGATTTTTCTTGGTTTATGTTCTCGTTGTACCAAAAACCTTTTTCAGGAAGAGGGATTTGCACTTTATAACTTTTAAAAATGGGCTAAATAGGAGTGATATTTTTCCTTACTGGCCAGATAGATCGATTTATTTGTTAGGATTGCTAAGATTACCCTAGAGAGTTTGGCCACATCATGTACAGTATAGGCCTGGGCTACGATCAAGGTTAATAAAAAGGAGCATTAAAGTTTGTGGTGGGACCTGAAGGAAAATGAGTTTACAGTGATAACTCCAATCCGTACAAGATATATAAGAGAATATATGGATTTAGATGATAGAAAGAAATGAACATATGCTTTAGTTAGCTAAGTTTGAAGACCAATTACATGAGAGCCATTTGAAACAATTTGGGCACATTCAAGAATGGCTGCTAATGCAAGATCTATGAAGAGTGATAGAACCAGTGATGATAGCAATCATAGAATGACTGACTTAAAATCACATTATAGGAGGTAATTAAATAAAAAAATTGTCTTTTTAAAAAAATAATAATTTTGTGTTCTGATGGCATGTGTTCTTTCCGATATCTATAAGTAGAAGGAGAAAGTTATTGCCATTTCACTTTGTTATGTGGACTGCACTTTTTAGGATTGTCAATAACGATTTTCTGGTTGAAACATAAATACTTGTGATCTATTCTCAGCTTTTGTTTAGGACAGTCTTCCATCGTAATATATGAAATGTTGAACACCTGCCGTGGAGTTAATTGTGTTAATTATCCTGTTGTTTTAGATGATTTGGGTCGTTTGATGCCTACATCTTCTTGTTTTTTGGACTATAATGCCAACCCTTTTTTACCTATTGATATGCAGTGGGGTTATGGAATGGGTGGTGGTATGCGCGGCGGCATGGGTGGTGGTGGCATGCGTGGTGGCATGGGTGGTAGTATGCGTGGCAACATGGGTGGTGGCAGGCCTTCTCGTGCAGATTACAGGTATAGGCCTTACTAGAGGTCAGAAGGGACTGCTGAAACTGTATTTGAATTTAATTTTAATGACACAATGCCTCGCTGCATCTACTAATGGTAATCGACTGTTGAAATGATCACTACCTATCAGACAGTGGTTCCAAATTTACCATGCTTATTGTATTATCTCTGCTTGAGAAGAAGACTATTTGTACCTCTTTTACGTAATACTCAGCTTTGTGCTAGAAGCTCTTATTTGTAGACAACTCCTTTCTTTTATACTTAAGACAAGTGTGCTTTGCATTTATAATGCATTGATTTTGTGTATACATTTGTGTGTGTGTGTGAAGTTTAACATTCATTTTTGTAAATTTCTGGACATATCATAAACCGAAATAAATTCTTTTATTTGCTTGGTATCAGAAAAGTCAATTGATTCACTGTAAATTGAAAGTCCATTTGGTGAAAATTGTTACTTTTATAAGTACTAATATGCGTATTATACTCAGATTTTTCAATGGTATTCCCACTTTTTATTTAGATATTTAGCACCTAGCGTTGAATCGAATATGCTTTATAATATGCCATCGAATTACTTCCAGTATATAATATGCCACTGAATTTGCTTCATAATTAAAAAAACAGAAATTAGTTCATCTTCTTCCTCCTTTTTCCGCCATTAATCGATCAATACAGTATCACCAAATCCCACTTTCATAATTCCATTTCTTTATTCACCACATTGTACGAGACTACTAGGAATGCCTCCGAGAACCTAGGATTTGTCAACATCACTGATCTCAAGGGTGGCACAGTCAGCTTCGGTTCAGGTTCCAGGCTCCAAACTCGACTCCACCTACTCCAAATTAGTCCAACTTCCTGTTTTATCCTAATTCCAAGCCGTTTCTTTTATCCTAATTGCACAGCTTCGTGTCACCGGTGGAATGGTTCCTCGTCTCAAAACCATTCAGAATCTACCAATGTTCCGAGATGTCCCAGCTTCGAGCGGTAGAGTTTATTCTTGCGGAACTCTGAATCTGTTGTTTCCAATTTGATTTCTCGGACACCCGTAAGTGAGAGAAAAGGAACCCCGAAGAGGAAGAGTCATACCTCGATTCCTCTTGGTCCCATTACAGTTAGTCCCCGATTTGTTATTGCTATATTTTGGTTTAATTACATATTTGTGTCTTATTTGTGAGTTAAACTCGGGATGTGATTGTAATTAGTTCTTTATTTTTTATTTTTTTTTCGTTTTATTTATATAGGTAGGTATATTAGTCATTTCATTGATTTTAATTGAGAAAATGGATGAAAATAATTATTTTCACAATGAAATGTATAAATAGGAGTAAAAATGCAAAAAAATGCAAGATGGGGACATTTTGCACGATAAACTTCAAATATATGGACATTTTGTGCTAATAACTTATAAATATATGTTTAATATTTTTTTAGCATAATCTACCCTCAACAGTAAGGTTAGTCATTCCGTTCAATATTGGTCATTAAACGATGGATTTGTATTTTATTTAAACAAATATAAAAATAGCAGTAAAATATAAAAAAATACGAAAAATTTCATTACTTTTCAAAAGTATAAATAAATTTCAGTTAAAACAATTAAATACCAATTAACGTATATATAACTAATAATTTAGAATATGTTCATGTTTCCTAAATCCTAATTCACCCCACTTGCGGTGAAACACCATTTTCAGGCAAGTGATTTTTATTACTCAAATGTTTTGGATTATAGTAAAAGAAAATATGGAAGTTAAAATAAATGCAAGTTACTTTTAATTTAACCAGACATGCGACCAGCAGAAGAATTTGAGATGAGTTGATTTGTGCTGCTTTCGGAAGACTGTTTACACTGGGTTCTTCTTTCCTTCAAGTTTCAGTATTGTCAATCGAAAAGAAGAGAATTGTGAACAAAACATCCACTGGTAGTCTAGTACCCAGATATTTATAGGTTCAAATAAAGTAATTTTTTATCATACAATCCCTGGACTGCTTCAAAACTTAATTGCTGAGAGAGCCCATCCTGATGAATTCTTATATAGTCTAGCCATTTTGTCAAACAAGACTTGAGTTGCTAGCCTATATTTTGGGCTGAATTTCCTTAATGACGCGATGCATCACTGAGTAATGAACTAGAGAAGGATAATGTAGGGACTAGTTTCTATGGCAGCAAATGCAATTGCTGAGAGAACCCATCCTGATATATGTACAGAAGAAAAGCCGTCTGTTGGAAGTTCTTGGACCTTGCCGAGCATGGTTGTTAGACAACGATTTTCTCATGAATTGTGCTTTCATCTGTGCAGTATTAAACTTGTTCAAGATTTTGTCCATGGATGCCGATCTCTTCTTTTCAAGTTTCACCTGGATATTAGGTTATCAGCGGACATGGTCGTACAACATCAGCGGATAAGTAAATTATACGAGATATTGTAACTCAAAGCATGTGTTATCTTTATTTTCAGCATTCAATGTGCATTCTAAAACTACGACATTCGACTTCAATAATTTATATAGGTGACTTTGGACGAACCTCGAGTTTTCGCATTGCTGCCTCAGCTTTTGCCTTCTGCAAGTTCTCCCAAGCAGTGATATTGGCTTCCTCTCTTTGCAGCCTGCGCAAACACGAAAAATCATATGCATCACATCGTTTGATTGGATAACAACCAATTTCCCTCTTTCACTGTCTTGGAATGTTAATTGCAAGTTTTAACAGACAATAAGAAGCACAATCTGATCGAGATAGTAAATAAATTACGACGGCAAAAAGTCATTTGAGTGATTAGTCATTTTCAATTATCAGCATATGAGAAGTATTCTTTGCTTTGCAGGATCGTGTCAAGGTAGTTTATTACCTAAATAAAGTGTGGTTTCCAAACAATTTTACTGTTATATGCAGGTGAATTTTTTTACCAGGCATTGAGAGTTTTTTCTGCTAATTCAATAATTAACAGTCCTCAACCCTTATGACGTGTTTGGTTAGGAGGATTGGATAGTAGCGGACTGTTTTAGAGAAGAAAAATAAGCTAAAATCTTGTTCCTTATTTTGTCCAGGCATACTAAAAAACCCTCAAGGTTCTGAGGGGAAAAAATGCAAACCTTGACATGCTATTTGATGCCTCTGCAACATCCAACTGTGAAGGTAAATCTGCAGCGTTTGGAAAACCTCTCATCTTTCTTGATCCATGTTTCTTGGACTGCCTGGCTACAGTGACACCTTTATCTACCTGGACGTCCCTGACTTCATATTTGGCCGAATGATTGCCATGTGGCTCCACTAAACTCGGGATTGAAATAGGGAGACCGGAGAAAGATAACCTTCCTTTGGAAGATGAATGAGTGCTGCAATCCGGGCTCATCTGAGTTGCCATATCCCTACTTGAAATATCCCATGAAACTGTAGCTTCATCCTTCTTGGTTCTATCAGGTTTATCATCTAACCATTCAATTCAACAATGATGAAGAGCAACAGATATTTAGTTAGCATAAATAGTTTGTTTGTAGTAACATATCGCAACTCTGACTCCACTTTTTCACAAGACCAGTTTTCAATTCATCATCAGGATTTAGTTACATTCACATAGATAATTTCAAGATATGTGATTACTGAAGTACTGTTGCAGCAACTGTAGAAAGAGATATATACATAATACAATTGAATAAAAAACTGAAGTCCCTGTTCAATAAATCGAAAAGAAACATTTTCTCTATGGATGTTTGTAATTGGATTTTACTAGCGCATTCAATCACATACAGTGGCGGGAAAGAAAAAAAAAGGAAGCACTATATACCTTGAGAACTCGGCACTGAAGATTCACTTAGCATATCCGACATGCCAGGCACGCTAGTTGATGGAGCCATATTATCCTCAGGATAAAGAGAGAGTGATTTTGCAGAAATGCCAGCACCATAACGAATGGATAATCCATCGGGCACCAAGACCCCGGTCGTAAGTGGTGAATTGGCCACGAAATTCCTCACACTCCCATCTTCGAGCATGGGCACAGTAGGTGAATAATTGGATAAATGCACAAGTCCAGGAGCCCCCAATGGTCCACTCTTCGACATTGGCCGCCTCTGAGGTTGCACAATCGATGACTTACCAGCACCATACCCTGAAAGTGGGCTCGTAATCCATCTCTCAGCGTCGTCCCATTTTGAAGGCAGGGTCCTTCCACCATTAAATGGCATAAATGCAGCAGCATTAATATGCCTCCGGCTACTATTCGTAGGGATCGGAACTCGCTCGGAACTCCAACCCTTTGGAATTCCTCCAACATTGTTATCGCCATACTCCGGCGTTGCCGGGCTGGTATATGCACCCGAATTCCTTAATGAGGCAGAATTCTTCTTCATGACTATCAGTTTAAATCAACATAGGCCACATTGCTTCATTACTTGTTCCAATTTAAGTTGTCCTTGACCTAGTTAATTTCATTGTGGAAATAGATATATAGTTAGACCCAAATTCTCGACAAATCAGAAACTTTGTGTCGCCAACTGTATCAGTAACAAAATATTTATATTAAAAGATTTTTAAACCCAAAAATTTCATTTTCAGTACTGCAGCTATCATATTATCCCTTTCCTAAGAATCCAAATTTTCCAGCTTCACACGCACATAATACAAAAACAGATGAAACCAGAAAGTAAACAAAAAAATCAAGAAAGTGAAATGATATGGCAGAAACTTACATTTGATTGGTCCGAAACTAATAAAAATTGAAGCTTGAAGACTTTCTTGTTTACACTTTGTAATTCTTCCTTTTTGTCTTTCTTATTGAAGACTTTCTTGTTTTCACGTCAGGAACAACAAAGATATATGTATGTACCATAAGCAGAACAATAATGGTAAGGATTAACTTCTTCCATTTTTTTCTTTTTTTTTTTTTTTGGTGGGTCAAAAGAGAACTGTATGTTTCGAGGAAATGTGTGCAGGTTTCTGTTTCTGCTTCTATTATGAGGACTCAGATTTGAGACAGTTCTTCCACTTTGAAAATGGTGAATTAATGGTTGAAGGAAAAGAGGGTCAGATTTTGTCCACACGAACTAAAAATGCAGTCCCATGTGACAAAGACTTGGGGTCCCTTACGGGATAATGTGTGGATTCTATGCCCATTTTCAGCCACGTTAGCATTTTCATTTTTAGTTACACATTTTTTAATAAAATAATATTTTTCATAACATCAATAAATTTTTTTTTTCAATCACACATTTTTCATCAATTTACTATTTCAAAATACATTTTTTTCAAAATAATGTGGCTCACACAGAAGAAGCTCGGTGTTTATTGCATTTCTTTTTTCCATGTTATGTTTTCTTTAAAAAAAATCATTCTTGTTTGTTATAGTTGAATCGGAATTGACTAGCTTCGATCCGGTTCAGTTCTACCATTATATATGAAATCATTAGTTCGGTATATGAAATACTTCATGATCGGTCCAATTCAATTCTTGAAAAACTCACTTTATAAAATCAAGTGCTTACCTTTAAATTATTTTGATATGACAAACCCATGTTCTTGACCATTTACATACAATTAACACATCAATCTTAATAATGCAAATCTTATGAAGTCGATATATGAGTCAATAATATCTATTAAATGCTTGTTTGGTACCTATTTAATTTATAAATATAATCGGTCAAACTTACTTTTTATTCATAAATTTCGTGAATTTAAAAGTTTTACTCATTTATATATCACTTATTTTATCTATTTATAATTTTAACTAATTATAATCTGTTCCAAAAAAACACGCTAAAATTTTATAAAGAAATCTCAAATCCCCCAAAGTTTTCCAATGGCAAAAACTTTTTTGGGTTGTTAGTTACATTCGGATACACTGACGCATTGTTTTGGATGGATTTTGGTGCTTATGGATTTGGGTTGGGCATATATTCTTTCATTTTTACTTGAAAAATCAAATTTTAGAAACACCAATCCCTAACTATTCGGGACAAGAATAGGTATATTTATGAAATGATATAAATACACCAGAAAGTTGGATATATTGCATCCTAAACTATGGGTGTTAAGTGGGACGAGTTGGTTGCCAAATTGCCCTACAAACAAGCTGAGCTGGGCACAAGTCAAACAACGAAAATTTCGTGTGAGACACTCATCAATTCGCATGATTTGCTTCGTTGATTGAGAATAAGAATATCAAGCCGGTTGAAACAANTCCCTAACTATTCGGGACAAGAATAGGTATATTTATGAAATGATATAAATACACCAGAAAGTTGGATATATTGCATCCTAAACTATGGGTGTTAAGTGGGACGAGTTGGTTGCCAAATTGCCCTACAAACAAGCTGAGCTGGGCACAAGTCAAACAACGAAAATTTCGTGTGAGACACTCATCAATTCGCATGATTTGCTTCGTTGATTGAGAATAAGAATATCAAGCCGGTTGAAACAATTCATCACTTGTTGCAACTATCATTATGAATTTCATCTTTGGATATAAAACGCTCGCGCGTGCTCATTGGCTCTCGGTATTGGCTTGCGAGCCACTGCTTCATTTTTGCAGCATTCAAAAACTGCTATATTTTAGAAAGACATTCAGTGACAATTTGAAAACTCAAATTTATATTTTGAACTTTTTCCCTTACATT
This sequence comes from Fraxinus greggii, assembly GCA_903798315.1. NCBI lineage: Eukaryota > Viridiplantae > Streptophyta > Magnoliopsida > Lamiales > Oleaceae > Fraxinus > Fraxinus greggii. The sequence goes on from CAIGRK010101229.1 coordinate 24,099, forward strand.
GCAATTTTTTTTTTTTTTTGGAGGCAATGCCATTGTCTTCGATTTTCATACAATTTCTGTTTCCATTCTCCAAATATTTCATTCTAATTAACATTAGCTCTCATCACTTTCATTAAGTGTTGGACCGAGTATTTATTTTATTCCATAATTTATTTGCTATTATACCACTTCAAAAAAAGATTTTCACTATCTAACATTGTGGAGTTTGTGGCACAATGATGTTGGGCCTTGGCTGATGACCTTAATTGTTTTACTTGGCTGCCCCTGTTCTGTTTTGGTGAAAACATGTTTCTGTAAGTGGTACTTTAGCTGGATCCGTTTTTCTTAAACCTTGGACGGTGGAGATGTAGCCAAGTGTCGCTCCAATATCCATTGGATGGTGACCTTCTGGAGACTTCTCTAAAAAGCTAGAGTTGGAGCCTCTTTTGTCACACGGGTTGTCTGTATTCTCTCAGATTTGTGCAAACCCTACTCTCTCGAACTCTCTGTTCTCTCTTGTGTCGTTCTTCTGTTCTGCACTTTGAGACTTAGATCTCTTGTAAATCGATTGTTGTATAACTTGTGTAACTCTCTTGAGTGATTTGTAGTGAGCTTGATTTGTATGCTTGTGTGAATTTCTTTTTCGATTAGAGAGAGTTTCATAACTGTGAAGAAATCTTGGGTGATTCTTGTTGAGTGCCTTGGTGTAACTTTGAACGGACTTTGATCCTTGGTTAATATAGCGATCTCTTCCGATTGGCGGAAGCTCAAAAGGGGATTAGGATTTATTCCGAACCTCTCGCCTTAGGGTGAAAACTCTTGTGTTCTTTACTATTTTTCATCACTTTTGCACATTTAGATTTGTTGTTTGTTTGTTTGAAGATGCTAATAAGTGTTAAACGATATTTACAGTGGTATCAGAGCTTCAGGCTGTAGATCTTGGCTCTCGATTTGGGCAGATATCAAACTGTACAACTGACTCGCTTACTGCTTTTGTTTCTTGAAACCTAATACAGGGTTTTTTGGAGAGTTCGTTCCGGTTTTACAACTGAGTGCACTGATTTGTTGCTTATATTTATTGTGTTCTGCAAAACGTTTTTTCTACTGAGTTTGAGACTCTGCTTGGCAATTCCTTTGTCCAGAAACTCTTGAGTTGTCTGGAACCTAAGGGTTGTTTTGTCTTTTGAGTCAAGAACCTCAATTCAAAACTTTTCACGTGTTCTTTAATTCTGTATATTGCAACTGTGGTGATTTGTGCTATAACTTGTAAGTTGTTACAAGAGTTATTATATGTTCTTGCCTGAAACTGAATCTGTGAATCACTGTATAGTATATACATTCTGATGGTTGTATAATTCATGTTTTCTTGTCTCTTGAGTGTTGACATTTGAATAATTACTTTGTGTATACTCCTGTATGATCTGCCTGATCTGCATTCATTAGCCATACATTCAAACTTTTCACTATGCCTTCTTCTAAATTTGAATTTGAAGTTTTTAA
>CAIGRK010101271.1:0-10001 GCA_903798315.1 Fraxinus greggii
AACGCATCATCCAAATCTATTTGCACTAATATAGCTCTCATCTTGGCTTGCCACAAAGAAAACCTTGTACAATGATCCAATAGTGGAATATCATACTCATGGTAGCCATCGATTTCTAAAACCTCAAACAATCAAATCCTTACTCTGCGGAACTTGTGAACCTTGGTTCTGATACCACTTGTTAGGAATTTGAGGAGGTGATATGGTGCGATATGAAGTATAGATCGCACAAATAATAACAAGATTAAAAGAAAGCAAATAAGAAGAAGAAAATTGACAGAGGAATCGAATAATTTATAAGAACCAATGGAGAGAAAATTCAATTATGCAACTAAAGGTCTAATGAAACTGAATGAAGAGTCTAGCATTTATAGGAGAACCGTCCAAAATCCTAAAACAAGGAAACTAGTTCAAAAAATGCGTAAAATCCGAAAAATACGAAAACAGATTATTTCGCTCGAGCGACAAACATGCGACGAGCGATAGCCCAGCAACAAGTGGGCGAAGTCTTCGTTGCTCCAATTTTTCTCCTTTAGCTCGAGCGGGCGTCGAGTGATCGTTCAGCGTCGTCAATCCATCTTATTTCTTTCTTGGACCCTATTTTGACATCTTCAAGCCTAATACTCCAAAACGCGAAACCTTAGACCCAATTTGAACCGGATTTGGGCTACAAAACCCAACAGTATATAGAAAATTAAAGAAGATAGATAGAGCGATTTTAACAAAGGTGACATAAATAAATGCAATGCAATGACCCAAAGAATATTTCACCCATTCAAAACTGATAAATTTTTCTATTAAATATTATAAATTTCACAGTTTGTAATTTTAAACTATACTATGAGTATATTAAATATTTGAGATGTTTGATATTTCAGTGTTGTCTTTGCAGGAAGTATTCCAGATGGAATGGGAAACTTATCAGTTCTTTACCATTTAGATTTGCGTTCGAACTACTTGACAGGTAACTATATACCCTTTGGTATTTCATTTTTTCAGTAAATAAATTTCATCTTGAGGCATTAATAAAAAGAAATTGCAGGTAACATTCCACTTTCACTTGGAAAAATGTCACATTTGGAGAGTTTCAGTATTGGTGCCAACAATATTCAAGGGCAGATCCCTCCAGAATTGGGACATCTATCGAATTTAAAGGAGATCATTTTTTCCTTTAATAAGCTTGAGGGTGAAATACCAGAATCTATCTTAATCTCTCCAAGTTACAACTACTATCACTAGTAGATAATGATATCTCGGGTACTCTTCCATCATCAGTAGCATATGGTCTCCCTGATCTTGAGAATCTCTACCTTGCTCTTAATAGATTAAGTGGAGATATCCCTCATTACATTTCAAACTTTTCTAAACTTGCTACACTGGAACTTGGTTACAACTCCTTCAGTGGATCAGTACCCATGAATCTTGGGAATTTGCAAAACCTCCGATATCTAAGCATAGCACATAACGAGTTGACAAATGATCCTTCAATGCAGGAATTAGATTTTCTTATTTCGTTGAATAATTGTAAGAAGTTGAAGACCATACAGATGGGATACAATTATTTTGACGGAATGCTAATTCCTAAAGCAGTGGGTAATATGTCAACGTCTCTTCAGATATTCTTTGCTAATTCTTGCGGCATCAAAGGCCTGATTCCTAGTGAAATTGGCAATCTCAGTAATTTGTTCTGGTTGGAAATGGGAGGCAATGAGTTGACAGGTAAAATTCCTGATATGTTGAGTCAATTGAAGAAGGTACAAAGGTTGAGTCTCAATGACAATAAACTAGGAGGGTCAATACCTGTCAACCTTTGCAATTTGGTAAATATGTATCACCTAGATTTAGGAAATAATAAGCTCTCTCAACATCTACCAACTTGTTTAGGTGATCTTACTTCTTTAAGAGAATTGAATTTATCTTACAACTCATTGTCTTCCACTATCCCATCCACACTGTGGACTATCCGGGAAATTCAAATAATGGATTTGTCATATAATTTGTTCTTTGGCACTCTGGCTTTAGAAATTGGCAGTGTAAAGGGGATGAGAGAGTTATATTTATCAGGAAATCAGTTCTCAGGCAAGATTCCAAGCACTCTTGAGAAACTTCAGAGTTTGGTAATTTTAAAATTATCAAACAATCAATTATACAGTTCTATACCTGAGTCATTTGCAAATTTGATAGCGATACAAATTTTGGACCTGTCCAAGAACAATCTCTATGGTGTAATCCCCAAGTCAATGGAGAAACTTAAGGATCTTGTTTATTTCAATGTTTCCTTCAATGAACTCAGTGGTGAAATTCCAAATGGAGGGCCTTTTACCAACTTAACAGTTTATTCTTTCATGGGAAATAATGAATTATGCGGAGCATCTCAATTTAAGGTCATGCCATGCAAAGGTAACACATCAAAATCTTCAAGCAAGACCAGATTTTTGAAATACATTTTACCACCAAGTGCCTTGGCAGTAAGTCTAGTAATTATAATGGTGTGGTGGTTGAATCGCCATAGCAGAAATGCAACTTTTCGAGATCAGTCTAGTTTCCCCATTACCATCAAGAGAATTTCATATTTTGAGGTTCTTCGTTCTACTAATAACTTCAATGAAGAGAATCTTATAAGCAGAGGAAGTATCGGTTCAGTATACAAGGGAATATTTTCTGATGGAATGATTGCTGCTATTAAGGTTTTCAATTTAGATATGGAAGGTACAAACCAGAGCTTTGATACTGAGTGCAAATTATTGAGCAAAATTCGTCACAGAAATCTTGTTAAAGTAATTAGCAGTTGCTCTAATCTTGATCTTAAAGCCTTGGTGTTGGAATATATGCCTAAAGGAAACCTTAACAGTTCGTTGTACTCTTATGACTATTGCCTAAACATGGCTCAAAGATTGGAAATAATGATAAATGTGGCATCTGGATTGGAATATCTTCATCACTGGTATCCATCCCCAATTGTACATTGTGATTTGAAGCCCAGCAACATACTTCTAGATGAAGATATGGTAGCCCATGTAGGTGACTTTGGCATTTCCAAGCTCTTTACACAAGACCAGAGAATTTCACAGACAAATACTTTGGGTACCATTGGCTATATGGCACCAGGTGAACAGTTTTCTCAATTATATACATATAGAGTTATATATTAAATACATAATTGTTCATAAATTTCGTGCAAACATTATATTTGGTTTGCTTGCTTGCAGTTATTTTTGCCTTTGTTCTATGAAAGATCAAGAAAATTACGATAAACAGATGATGTAGCATTTTACTCTTCTGATCTTCTTCTTGTTTCAAATCCATAGGAACTTTTTTTCGAGTGTTCCCTTTCCCATTTACCTCATTATATATGTATTTGTCATTTTAAAATATCACTTTTTAACTTAAATCACAAATGTCAATTGTAGAATATGGATCGATGGGAATAATATCGACCATGGCAGATGTTTACAGCTATGGGATTGTGTTGATGGAAACCTTCACAAAGAAGAAGCCCACAGATGATATATATGTCGGAGATTTAACCATGAGGAGGTGGGTGTCTGAATTATACCAGAATACTATAATGCAAATAATGGATGTGGATTTAGTGGATGGAGTTGAAGAGAATATTAAAGCTAAAGAGATCTGCTTCAAATCAATCATGAGACTAGCATTGGAATGCACAACTAATTTGCCCGAGGAGCGGCTCAACATTGAAGGTGTTTTAGTAAGGCTAAAGAAGATCAAATTTGAATTTCTCTCTAGCATTATTGTAGAAGAACAAGGCGAAAGGTCCATTAATAATTAAGCACTAAGGAAATCAGAACATATTTCACTATTAACCTCTTTCATTCTGAATATTGTAAATATTGTTTTGCTTCAAATTCTGTGTTACAGTCCTAACGTGGTCTTAAATTTGTTCTATAAAGTAGTAATTATTTAATTTTCTTCACATTTTGTGTGTGTGTGTGTGTGTTCATCTTTATTGAATTAAGTACTCATGTCTGAACACTTGTTTTAAAATTAACGATAGATGCTTTATCGAATTCTTCAAATCACATCATACCTATAGATGCCATAGCTATTTAATTAATTGTAGTAGATAGAACCAAATTCGAAGACTCATAAAACATGACTTTATTATTTGATTTTTTCATACTATAAACTTTAATTTTCCTGTAACTCGCAACAGAACCTATCTCGGCCACTTTCAATCTTTTACAAAACTGAAAGACCCTCTTCTACGTGACTTGATCACCACAGCTCCATCTTGTAGGTATTCAAATGGTGTAACTTGATTACCACATCTATATCCCCCGTGTGACTCGATCACTACCACAGCTCCACCGTATTTCCAATCCATCACCATAGCTCCACCTCAAATTGGACTTTCTATCATCTTCGGTGCAACCTTAGAATTAAATCATGAACTCTGATACCACTTATTGGGAAAACATCCCACGAAAACCTGAAACTAAAAAAATCACAAAAATAGCCAAAATGAGAAAAATAAAAATGTAACGTGGTTTGACAAATTGCCGACAATCACATGATACTGACATAGCCTCACGGTGCAATGTTTTCCTCACCCTCACTATTTCCTAAACAAAGTTCAACACTCAACATACAACACAAACACAGATTGTATCTTCTATTTTTTCACTTTCTTTCTCTAATGGTGTGTTTGATTGACTTTATTTTCCAACTTAAATTCTTACTTTTGAAGTGTTTGATTGACTTTTTTTATGAAAAGTATTTTTCAAAAGTTGGTCACGTGACCATATTTTCCTCAAAAATAGGAAAAAAATATTTAGGGAATGGTAGGTTTTTCTATTTCTAGGCAATTCTCTCTCTCGCACACACACTCATATGCCCACCAATAAAAGATGAACTAGTGTAACATTTTCTAGATTGAAAATTAAATCTATCATACATATTTAATTAGTATTTTCCTTGCAAATAAGTTATAGGTAATTGTATTGTTTAGAACTTATTTTCCTTCCATACTTGCAATCAAACGCACTCTTAACAACTTATCTCATTACATAAATTTTCGTGACTGTCTGATAGACGTCTTTCTCTCTTGCCAAATTCACGCCACACATTAGCTGCACTTTTTTGTTGTCTCACGCACAATTTTTTTTTTTTGCGACCTCCAAATTCTTTCTAGACCCAAAGAAGAATTTAGCTACATAGTTGGTGAAATATGAAACGAAAAAGGAAGTTTCAAATCACTTGCAGAAGCTCTACACTAAGTCTATGCAAAGAGGTATCAATTGGAGAATGATATACGGGCTTTACAATGGAAGATTATGAGCATTCTTGAGTTTTACACTACTATAACTACGATTTAGGATGAGTTGGCTCTTACAGAATCGAAAGACCTGAAAGCATGTGAGGAGCATATTACTTATAGAGAGCAGCATCGATTCGTTCAATTTTTTATCGCACTTCGTAGTGATTTTGAGGGACTTAGGGGCTCTATTTTGCATCACGCTCCACTTCCCTCAATTAATTCTATGGTGACTGAACTTGTGGCTGAGGAAACACGTTTGAAATCTCTAACAGGAGAAGTGCCTCCTGGTGACTCATCTGTGCTTGGAACACCATCGTTATGTGGTCCCTCTTTGACTGATCTAGTAAAGTAGAAGTTCTTAACCATACAACCACATGCTATGTTAGCCTCTACTCATACACATTTTTCATCTTAGATTCCCACATGTATTTCTTCCTTATGAATATTTGACTTAGGTGCTTCCAAACACATATCATCTAACTTAAATTTCTTTAATGACTTGCGTCCTTCTAACTCTTCTATGTATGTCGTCACTGCTGATGGCACACCATTACCTTTGGCAAGTGTTGACTCTTTTAACACACATAATTTATTGTTTTTAGATGTCTATTGTGTTCCAGCTTTTACTTTGAATCTTATTTTTATTGGCCAATTGTGTGATTTTGGATACATAGTTCAGTTTTCTTCTACTACTTGTCATGTGCGGAATACTCGATCTCAGAAGCTAATTGGGATAAATCGTATACAATTAGGGTTATATGTTCTGGTCAATTTGAGACAACCATACGTTGCAGCCTCTGGTGTTGACTTGTCATGTTTCTCTTTGAATTCATTATCTTCTAGTTTTTATTTATGACATTCTCACTTTGGATATGTTTCCGCTAGCCGTTTGAATTTTTTAGTTTATAAGCATCAATTGGGATATTTGCAAACTCATGACATTTCTGATTGTAGTGGTTGAAAATTAGCTAAATTTTTTGCTTTACCTTTTCTTTGAAGTGTTTCTTAATCTGTTGCACATTTTAATCTTATTCACTCTGATGCGTGAGGACATGCTCTTATTGCTACAAAATGAGGGTCTAGATATTATGTGTCTTTTATTGATAATTATAGTCTTTATTGTTGGGTTTATCTCATGAAACGACGTTTTGACTTTCTTTCTACTTATCGTTCTTTTAGAACACTTATCAAAACACAGCATTCTGCTTACTTTAGATGTAACTTGGGTGGAGAGTATACGACGACTGATTTCTCTGAATTTCTTGCTCTTGGTTGCACAATTCATGAAATCTCGTGTACTAATACCCCACAATAAAATGGTGATACCGAACGAAAACATGGGCACATTGCAGAAACTGGTTGTTCCCTTCTCTTGTCTGCCAAGGTTCTCAGTGAATTTTCAAGAGAAGCAGTTCTTACTGCTTTTTTTAATTAATAAGATTTCATCTTCTCACAACTCATGTTTATCAACCTTTGAAACATTGCATAGACATTCTCCTAATTACTCCTCATTAAGAGTCTTTGAGTATACTTTCTTTGTTCTTCGCCCTACAGTCGAACATAGTAAATTGACATCTCGCTCTGTTATTTATGTTTTCTTCGGTTATGGGCAGGGACAAAAGGGTTATCGTTGTTTTACTCCCATTAATAAGAAATTATATGTTTCTCGTCATGTCGTGTTTCTTGAGCATGCATGCATTCCATTCTTTTCTATTTCTGATAATACTCATAGCGTGACTAAAATTGACCTCATTTGTATTGATACATTCTCTGATGAATGTATTGTTGATTTTTCATGTCCTACAGGTACACATGCGCCGACTCATGATACCCATATTCTTTCTAGGGCTTCCCAAGCACCTCTTGAGATTGTTGATCCAGCTCCTGCTTTCTCTCTTCCTCAATATTTTCAACATATTTTTAAGTCTATTCGGTTACCTAATTTTGCTTATTCTTGTTATTCTAAGTCATTTTGTTGTTTTCTAACCTCTATTCACAAGCTATCTGAACTCTTTTCCTATAAAGAAGCTATTCGGGATCCTCTTTAGCAACAGGCTGTGGCTGATGAACTCTCTGCTCTATATAAGATAGACACTTGGGACTTGGTTGTATTGCCTTCGGGTAAACATGCTATTTGTTCTCGTTTGATTGATAAGACTAAAATGAAATCTGATGGTTCATTGAGTGCTACAAGGCTAGATTAGTTGTTAAGGGTTTTAATCAGTAGTATGGTCTAGTTTATAAGGAGACTTTTACTTCTGTTGCCAAGATGACCACTATTCGTATACTTATTGTAGTTGCATCTATTTGTCGTAGAGTCTCTCTTAGTTGCAGGTCAAAAATGCCTTTTTGAATGGAAATTTTCAAGATGAGGTTTATATGATTCCTCATCCTGGTCTTTCTCACTTTGGATATGTTTTCAAGCTTAAGAAAGCACTTTATGGACTCAAACTATCTTTTCGTGCTTGGTTTGAGAAATTTTCCACTGTTGTTACCTCTCTTGGTTTTACATCCAGTCATCATAACTCTACCATATTCATTAGATGCACCTCAACTGGTTGCATTCTACTTTTGTTGTATATTGACGATATGATTATTACTGGCGATGATGTTGATGGGATTGTATATTTGAAACTAGAATTAGCTCTCTGTTTTGAAATGAAGGACTTAGGCGCATTATCTTTTTTCTTGGGGATCGAAGTTGCTTCTTCTCCTAGAGGTTGTCTTCTCTCTCATTCCAAGTATACTATGCATGTTACTGACTATGCTAGTCTTACTGATACTAAAACTGATAATACTCCTCTTGAATCCAACGCTCGATATTCACCCTCTAACGGTGTACCCTTGACTGATCTCATTTTGTATCACACCATTGTTGGATGTCTGGTTTATCTTACCATCATACGTCACGATATTACTTATAATGTTCACATTGTTAGTCAGTTTGTTTCATCTCCTACTGCAGTTCATTGGGTAGCTGTTGTTCGTATTTTGTGCTATCTTTGTCATACTTGTTTTCAGAGTCTTCTGTTTCCATCGACCTCCTCTTTAGTACTCCATGCCTACTCTGATGTTGATTGGGTCGGTAACCTTATTGACTACAAGTCCACTACTGGTTTTTGTACATTTTAGGGTGATTTCCTTATCTCTTGGAAGATTAAGAAATGGACTGTTATTTCTCGTTCCTCTACTGAAGCAAAGTATCGAGCTATGGCATCCACCACCACTGAGATTGTGTGGTTACATAACGTGGGTGTTCTTTTGTTCTCTCCAACCCCTTTGTATTGCGATAATCAAAGTACTATTCAAATCTCTCACAACTCTATATTCCACGAGTGTACGAAGTATATTGAGATTGACTTTCATCTGGTTCGCCATCACTTGCAGACGGGCACTATTTCCCTATCTTTTGTTTCTTCATCATTGTTGATTGTTGATTTCTTCTTGAAACCTCATTTAGTTCATCATTTTCGCTTCTTGCTTGACAAACTCTCGCTGCTTCTTGTTGTATCATCGTGAGTTTGCGGATAATATTAGCCATATATAGCATATTTAATTTACACATAATATTATTTAATTTCCTTCTAGTGTAGGTTTCCTTTTTTCGTTTTACTCTTTTTATAATGTATAAACCTCTAATTATTTTATTAGAAATCTAATTTTTTTGTGGTTCAATAAAATGTTTTCTTCTTCTCACTTAATTCTTCTTCTCCTTTGGTTGGTTTATCAAATTAATTTGTATTGTTTTCGGAATATTGGTACTAAGCACAGTAGACTCGGTGTCATGCATATTGTCAATCATCATTTTCCTGACTACGTATTGAAGTCTTTTCCCCAATTTATATTAGGAATCATTTTCTTATAAAAAATGTTTTTTCACTCAAAATCTAGTTGTTGAATTGGAACTTTAATTAGACTAACGTTTTCACGCCTAATTTAATTATACCAAGTTGAGTCAATCTCAACCTGTGGAAACGAACCTACCTTCTTTGATCCTATGTGGACAAAATAAACTTGTGTAGATGCATTCGGGTTTGTGGGGCGTGCTAAAATCGTGCTTTGGTGAGGGACTTGAAGATATAATCCACAATATTTTCTACATCGGGTCTCAACACGGAAGCTTCGTGAAAATTTCAAATAGATGTGGGTTTTGGGGGCAAACAGAATACAATTGAACAAAGGGGTTGATCAGAAACCATGACGGATAGTGGTGGTGCGCGACATGTCCAAAGGAAAGGTCAGTGTGTTTTTCTCCTTAAGATGCTAGCCAATTGTGTTAAAAGAGATGTGCTGCAGTTTATGGCGAGTGCTGCTTTATATATCATAAGTGGAATAAAGTGACTCATTAACTCACTTTTTTGATTTCCATTCTATATGTGGTTCTTGAGGATATGAATTAATGAAAATGCTTTTAATTTCTAATTTACAAAGACGTGGTAATTGCATCCATGGCTTGTGTTGCCTTGGAGATCGCGCTAGTAACCTCATGAAGTGCATAAAGAGTTAAAGTTTATGATGAAGTGGATCGCAAGGCAAAATAATGATTTCATGATAATTTCAAGTTTGTCCTTTTTTGCGAATTACTAGTCTAAGTCGATTGGAAACGAGCCAATAATCACAACTCAGATCCTTCCGCCCTGACGTACGTCGAATTTTGAGCAGATTCCGTCGTTTAAGCCTTCGATTAAGCGTTTTCCCGTTTATGGTAATTTTTATTTTG
>CAIGRK010101314.1:0-15617 GCA_903798315.1 Fraxinus greggii
ACTTCTTCTGGTTGACCATACCTTCCTGGATTAAGAATAGCAATCTAGTTATTATCACAATCAAACAAGTCCAAGATTTACCAATTAGAGGGAATAGGGTAATCGGATAGTATGCTACAAGTGTAAGTATTTTAGAACTTCTTATAATTGTTGGACATATGGAGCCTAATATAGTGTACACTTTTCCGAAAAATCTTTTTAAGTTTTATAGTGGTACTTTGAGAAATTCACACAGGTACTAGTTGCCTTAATATTTTCCTCACATATGAAGGGCACTAGAGAGATAACAGAGAAGGCATGAGTCCATAACACACTGTAATTCTCTTCTTCAATATAGCGCAGTGCAGTTCTGCAACGGTACCAGATAGACGTACTTCTCATATTGAGAGTGAACCACCTAAAATCATGCGATAAAGAAAGTTATTTCTATGTTCACAAGATAAATAACTCACCCAACGGAACAATCTCCAAAATCTTTTTCTCAATGTCTGCACCGAGCTTAGCAGTCATGTCAGATGCAATGAATCCAGGAGCAACAGCATTAACCTATAAATCGAAACCTCGACTAAATTTAAAACTTCCACGAGATATTATAATTTGCGATCAGCATATTTGCAATGCCCAAAAAAAATAAAAAAAATAAAAAAAAAAAAATCTCCACAAAACTTACATTAATGTTCCTACTTGAATATTCTTTGGCAACTGTCTTTGTAAATCCAATTACTCCTGCTTTTGCAGCACTATAATTGGCTTGCCCAATATTGCCAGTGAGACCAACAACTGATGCTATATTAATAATCCTTCCCTGCACAATCATCGCCAAAATTATATTTGATTCTTGAAATTGGTAAAAAACCAAAAACATCATCTCTCAAAGCCTTTTGTATTAACTCTGGTCACAGATTCACTTTGATCAATCTTTCGCAACCATCTTTTTACGATCAAGAGTTGAATAATTTTGCCCAACTATTCAGTAAAAGTTCTGTACATAGTATTAAACCGCATTGGATACTTTACTTCTAATCTACTTTACCAAACATGCTCGGTTTCAAGTAATTATATCTTAAAAATATAGAAATATGATGTGGGAATACCTTTTTCTTCTTCATCATTACTTTGGCAGCTGCCTGCGTAGAATAATAATGTCAGATCATTATACACGAATTTAAGCATCCAATATGCATATAGGAGCTTCAAGAAATCTACCTGTGTGCATAGAAATACCCCGGTAAGATTAAGATCAATAACCTCCTTCCATTGAGATGTCTTCATTCTCATCAACAAACCGTCCCTAGTAATACCTGAAACCATATCAAATCTTCTAACAAAGATGATGGATTGCTAAATAAATATGCCCCTAAATTGGGTTGAACTTTCGATTACCTGCATTGTTAATCAAAACATCCAATGTTCCCCATGCATCGACTGCCTGCAGATGTCCCGATAACAGAAAATTACCATACTGATGTATACTAGATAAACTGATGATTAAGAGAACGGAAAAATGTGCTCACAGTTTTGATCATTGCTTCCACATCTGCTTCTTGTGAAACATCTCCACCAAAAGTAAGAGCCTGTCCACCATATGCCTCGATCTGCAAGAAATGGTATACTAGACATAATCACTTTCTATTTTAATTAACCAAGACAAGACTAGACCAAACTTGGTACTTTCTAAGTTATTAAAAACCTATTTTCCATGAAAGCAAACTTAAGTGACAAAAAAGAAGTAACTTTGTTATATGTTTGGGAGAAGTAACTTAAAATTTACTTTTAAGCTTAGCCACACATTATACACAAGTTATTCTGTAGATTGATGCAGATGCAGGTGGCAGCTGATTTTTGTCTTTCATCCATATTCTTCTCTGTTCGCGAACTATGAACATAGATATTTGAAACAATCCAGAAAAAAGTATGTTTATGTTGCCGATAATTTCTATACTTTTAATATTTGTCAGTGGAATCATTCACCTCTTTGCAAACTTCTTCTGCCTCCTTTGATGACCTTGCATAATTAACCAGAACCTGCAATTGAGGACATAATTAACCAGAACTTGCATAAACAGCTATCTTAAATAAACGTCTAGATCAGAAGCAAGGCAAAGAATCCAACCTTACAACCAGCTTTTCCCAAAGACAAAGCAATTGCTTTGCCAATTCCTCTGGAGGCTCCAGTAACAATAACAACCGGAGCTTCGACTTTAGGCATTGCTTCAGTATTTGCTTGCTCAACGGACGCAACCTGGGCTTTTATGCCTTCATATAAACCATTCAATCAAAAAAATCAGCAATCAGGGCACATTTCCTGCACCGAACTATACAGAATTGGCCACTACAGTGAACAAGACTTTAAATTTAAATTTGGTTACTTCTATAATAGTATCTAATACTGCCCAATCCACGGTTCCAAACATGCCATTAGTTCAATTTCATTTAGAATTTTGAGATTTTGAAAATAAATTTATTAGGTACTGTATTCAACAAAAATGGTGATTAATCTACAAAAAATCCCGGAGCTGAGGATTGCATTGTTTTTTTAAAAAAAATCTCCTAATTCCCAATTCATATTTATAATTAAATCAAAGAAGTGCATGCGCACTACATAGCGTAATATACATACAAGTACAGTAGTACACAGAAACGTATACATATAACTAACAGAAGGGAAAAAAAGTTGAAATCATATATTTCTGATACCCGATGAAGAGGAGCTGGGGGATCTGCATTGCAAGTTAAGAGAATGCGGGACTTTAATTGGCGACGATAAATGCCGGAAATGGGCGATTTTCCGGTGGGACTGGTAGGAGATTCCGGCGAAGTTTAACGAAACGATGCCCGATCCGGCAGCGGAGGCAGACATGATGAGTACCCAGGTGTAGAAAAAAGAGAGAAGATTAAAGTTGGCGCCGAGAAAATTACACGCAAAAGTACGGTTTTATTAGTTTTGTCGAAAAACATAGGAATCTCCGAAGGGCCGTGTGACTGTAAGCGATGTTTACAAAGAGGCCTTGCGCCTTGTTTGTTTGGTACTTTTTTTGGGGAGTAAATTTCATTCTCGGTAGCTATACTTCCAATTTAATTCAATTAGGTAGCTGTATTTTAATTTTATTTAGTTGAATAATTACACTTGAATATAATTTCAATCTGATATAGGCTTAATTTTATTTATTGTGCTTTAAAATAGCTTGAATCCTACTTTTTTTTTTTTCGGTGTTTGAAGATAGATATTGTCATGTTTGTTTGTGCTCAAAAGTAACTTAAAATATACTTTTAATAAAGTATTTCAATTTAAAATTTACTTTTTTTAAAAATGCATTTAAAGACATTTTAAAAATTTTGAGTATTTTCAATCATACAATTCGTGGGATTCGTAACTTCATCAACTTTTAATTTTACATGTCATTAACTTTTACTCAAATTTATTAAAATTTTATGAAAAACTTAATCAAACAACCCCGTCTAAGTGACATTTCAAAAAAGCTAAAACTAACGCGCAAGTCTTGCTAAAGCCCTAAGCGAGTATGGTCGAGTCGAGTTCCAAACTTCCATTCTTAGTGATTATGTGAATGGAATCATTATCACTATCCACATGATACTTCATATATCTAACATCCAATATAAGATTTCACACATTTTAATGAACGCACATAACTAATTAACGTTTCATATTTTTTTCAGGTGTAAATATTAAGTATCTATTCTTGTAAATGTTTACTTTATAAATCGATAGAAATTAGTAGTAAATAATATTCATGGGATCCATTTAAATGTATTGGTGAAAATTAAATTTGATCATTTTGTCCATTATAAATTCAGCGACGTCTTAAAAGTTTTAAGATGAAATAACTTTCAAACGAAGACATATTTACAAAAACATATCATTCATTTAATCATCGAATTTGACAAATAATTATAACGCTTAATCTCATAATAATTTAACGATTAATTTGTGATTAGTCAAATATGCTTTTAATTCGTTTTCAAGAATACTTCTTCAGTACAATGAAGAAGCAAGTAGAAGAATTAAAGAGATTGGTATCATTAATAAATGTGAATTCAAAAAGCAAAATGCTATTTACAATCACCCTACGTAACATTCGCATGACAGTTGATTATTTGATGCACGAGTCAGTATAAAACTACTGCGTTAATGTATTAAATAACCACATGCCATATGTATGCTACATAATGCGACTGTCGTAACGAGCAACAACGAATAACATTACTCGTTTTAAAATTAGCATGGATAAATTGCACTATTCGTCTTGCACTTAATCCTTAATTAATATGTTGGTTCTTCACTTTTAAACATAGAAAATGGATCTTCACTCTTTCGCTGTAGTTGTACAATCAATTCTAACAACTAATTTTGCCCGAATCTTCATTAAATTGCCGTGGCAACCACACATTTTTGTAGACGATGATTTCTATAATTAAAGAAAAAGGAACAAGATCTTTAGAAATCTTGCAGAACTCAAAATAGAACAAAAACAATCGTTAGGATGACACCAATGTGGTGTTGAGCGAAGACTGTTTGACGATCAAGTTAATGTAATTGTATAGTGTTTTAGTAATGTATACTAGAGAACAGTGTGCACATCTTACCCTCTACGGGTTTAAGGTACATAAAGCAAATGCCAACAATGGCTAGGACGAGGATCCTATTGATTTTTTTGCTTTCTAAGAGATAAATTGCGCCAATAAGTTCTATTAGACAACTAATTGAGTCATATAAAAATAGCTTATCCACGTGTGTAACTTAGTCATAGTCAGGTCTGGTTGGATCTTAGTGGTTCCAAAGGTGTAAGACATTATGTAAGCCTTTTTGTTTTCGTAACTTAGGTTAGAATTTTCGTTAACAAATAAGTCTCGTTATACATTTTGAGTCTTTCAACCCAGTATGGTAATTTGGCCCACTATAATGTGCATCTCACAAAAAAAAAAATTTATTTTCCAAATTCGGAAAATTTATTATCTATATCGTTTCAAAAAAATATTTCATATTTTACTAAGCTATATATATAAAAACAAATATACTTAATTATGTAAGAATTATATTTATATATACCTGCTTCCTAAAATAAACCTAATTCCAAAAAATATATCACCAGCTTCATTGTGAAATTGACATTCTTTTCTGGTCCCCCAATTCACTTTTCTCCATTAATGCCATTTCTAAATCAAAGATTAACTTCAAAAAAATGATAATGGGCAACAACAAACAAACTTGCCGGTTGGAAATATTTTTCGAGATTTTTCATCTGAAACATCAAGGTAGTGTTTAGGCCTATGTTATGGCTTACGATTTAATGCAATTCGTGCTGAATCTTTTAAATATTTCAAGTAATAATCACAGTGATCCTCCTTTTTTCTGCCTCGAAATACAAATCAGTTTACGATTACTCTTATCAAGTTTGTGGATTTCATAACAAACGTTTACGATTATTCATTTTGATTGTGTATTTTATCGATTAATAGAAATCGATTGACATGTCGTAGATTGGTATTGTAATATGTGTCTTTCTTTTTTGTAGACAATGTTGAGTATTGAATAAGAGTCGATCACTTACGTATATGAAAATACTTATTGCATATCATGAAATACAATTTAGTTGACGTTTATTCCATAGTTTTATGTCTGATTTGTCGAAATTTACATCACCATGTAATGCATTCCTCGTATAAATGTCTTAAATTCAACATCATTTGTGCGTGTCTCACCTTCGATTAGAATGAAAAATATGTATGAACTAATCCATCGTTTTTTTGGTATTATAGGTTTGGATCATCTAAACGTATTTGTAATGTACGGGGATAGATACATTTGTGCTTCTTCTTCCTTTTTGGTTGCAATTACATAGATAACAAATGAAATAAATTTGACAAGAGTGCTTCAAGGTTGAAAATTGAGTACATTGCTGATGTAGATATGTCACCTATCCAAATAACCAACGACAACTCCCTACAATTCTATTTGGAGCTTAAGCATAGGGATGCACTCATGATCGCCTATGCACTATATGTCGGTGTGGTTGAGATGTTGCCAAACATATCCACAGAATATAGATTGGACACTACAAAAGAGTGTGATGTGAATTCTAATCGGCACATTGATTCGGACATTCCACGTACTGGTATTTCGAAAAAAATTCCAACTTTGAATGAATTTATTTCCAGCATTGACATATCACCAATTGATGCATGTTACGTAACGTTGACATATCTCTAAACTTTTTAAATCCCAAAAATTCATTAAAAGTCTCAATTAAATACACACTCCTAAATATTTATTTAAAAATAGGTATGTGGCATAATTTCCTCTTCCAAATTTGGTGCCTATAAATTTGGATGAGGCATGTTTGATTTTATTTTTAATCACACATTTATATAATAAAATATTCCTCATGTAAACCCGAATTATCACCCTATTTTTAACTAAACATTCTTCCAAAAAAATACTATTTAAAACTTTATTTTTCCCAAATAATGATTGTCAAACTGAGCTATGGCGAAAGTCTTAAGGATCAAATTGCCACTAATGACAATAGTTTTGGGGTTCAACGGTGCAGTTTCCCCAAAATAGGTCCCCCCCCCCCTCCAAATAACACAACTCGCATCTCTTTGCTCGTCTTCCCGGATCCATTCAGCTTACATTTTTTTTCCCGCTATTCTTACTGTAAAGATACGTAAAATTTACGCAGATAAAACATAATTCTTGGGGTAAATTCTACGAGTTGTTGAAAATTGAGAGGCAATCAATTTTATTGACCTTAGAATAACATACTAATATATTGATATAGAGGTATTCGATAATAATGGTGATGGATGAGATGGGAGGATCAACGCTAGAGACAACAACACGAGCAGCTGCAGCGACGACATCGTATGTTTCGTCATCGATTTTCTCGAACTATCCTTTAATGTTGGCCCTCATCGCCTTTGCGCTTGCCCAAACTTTCAAGCTCGTTCTCTCCTGGTACGGTTTTGATTCACCCCTGCATACACACGCACTTAAGTGGGTCTTTTGTAATTTCAATTGGTTTTTGCTTGATTTCAAGAAATCTTGGAAATGGGATTTGTTGTTAAAAATTATTATTTTCTCGAAAATGTTTATTCAAATGATTATATATAAATTGTGTTGCAATTGCGTGCATCTGTTGAGAAAAATTTATGATTTGCTGAATTAGATGTCTTCTGGTTTATTTTTCTTTATTTATATCTATGCTGATTCCAAGCTTGTAAAAAATAGGAAAAAAGATGAATATAATTCAATCATTATAATAAAATTTGATAATTCAATTCAAAATTCAGAAAACATATCCATAAGTACGTCGCAGACAAAAACTGCAATCCTGTGATTTAGTTAGCTCAGTATATAAACTCATAAATGGAAATAAAGAAAGATGACAAAATGAATTGTTTATAGCAAATATAGACCTAGCGGAGACGAAATAGCCGGCCCCTAATTTATTGGGAACGATGATTAGTTTGTTGTCTTTTTTCATTGTTCTGTAGTAAGTAGCCAACATAAATTCAATACAATTAACACATCCTTTAAAAGACATATGTCCGAGTGCTAGTCCTCCGAGAGTGAAATTTTCTGGTTCTTCTCTAACACAAGAACCAATGTTAAAATTTTCTTCTAAAGGCTCGTTAATAAAACCTTCGTTATGATAATACCCACAAGTTATTTAGCCTCCCAAGTACCTGTTTAGGTCGAGTCCGGTAGTTGTGTAAATAATCTTTTGAACAATGTGCAGTTCAGTACACAGGTCATGGTCCAATTTGGTTGGAGGATGAGGAAAAGAATGCAACGGTGACCAGCCATTATATAGATTTGTGATTTGACAAACTAATTTGCATAAACTTCAATTTTATTGAAATACATCATGCACACCAGTATTCATAAACAAGTAGATAAAAATCCAGTATCTCTTATGATCTTGATAACATGTTATAGGACGACCGTGTATCTTTCTAACTGGAGCTTGAGTAAATTTTCTGGCAAGATAAGAGGTCAATTGGAACATATGCATAAGGCGCCGCAGTTAACACTTAGCAAAATACAATTGACAGTAGCATGCATATTCTACACACTGTACATTATTTTACTCCAGACTTACAATCCTATTCAGAGATTGTCTAGGTCACGAACCCAACCCTCATTTGGTACCCTGATGCAATACTTGCATGTAGTTGGCATGTTTGAAGCAAGGTTCTAGAAGTGTCAAGGTGTGGAGATCAAGTCTCTAACCTTACGTAATAAGTCGTTTTCCTATTTTTAATATTATTTTAGTTACTCTAGATTCATAAATAAACAAAATAATGCATATCTTGAATATTCTAGGAATTTCATATAGATCTTTCAAGTTTCCAACAAAAACACAATCCTCAAAATCATAAACACCCTAAATCAATAATGCTTTGTTCGTGGTTACTAATATGCTCGCAGACTAGGGTGGGTTTTTTGTTGGACTTATTTCCTTATAAAGTTTTAGCACTTTAGCATTTTGTTGGGCTGGACTTTGAAACAATAAAATACCACTTGCCTAACAAAAAGGCACATGCCTTTTTGAACACTGGTTTAAGTATTTCCTTATCCTGAAACTTTGATGGCTTCTTCGATAAGATAGTATGTACAACACTTAAAAGTAATAAAGAAGAAAAATAAGCTAAAATTTTGCCCGTGATAGTGCTCAATCCAGTCAAATACTATGTACTAAACGAATTCTGAGAGTTGAGAAAGGTATTTGGAGCATATTAGAGAGTTTCGAAGTTATAAGTTGGTCAAACGTCATTTTTATCCATGCATTTGGTTGAACCCAACAATTTTTTCCTATTTTTATCACCTCATTCCGCATGATCCACTATAAAAGCAATACCAAACAATCACTTAATCTTGTTTCTATACTACCTAAAAGTTTCACGCACTCGGAAAAATAAAAAATAGCAGGGTTAAATGCTGCTCAAAAAACCCTTACACGTAGACTGGCAATGAGAAATATATTTGTTATTTGTAAAATTCTCATAGTGTTATAAATCTTGCAGGTATAAGGAAAGACATTGGGATCTAAAGCTTCTTGTTGGATCTGGTGGTATGCCGTCGTCCCATTCAGCAACAGTAGTTGCTCTTATGGTTGCTGTTGGTTTGCAGGAGGGCTATGGAGGATCACTATTTGCAATGGCGTTTATCTTGGCATGTGTGGTATGATATCTCTTGGTTGTTTGTGGTATAATCTTGCCTTTCTACATTCCTGTGAGACCATTATTGACTTGGCCCATGTTTGAGCCACATTATATAAAAGCTCATTTTTCCTCAAGCTCATTTGCAACCGTACATTCTTCCAATAAAATAATTTTACGCGTAAACCCATAATTTTTCCTACTTTTTAACCACACATTTTCCAAAATATCACTATTGCAAAACTCATTCTTTCAAAAAATGGAGCTCAAATACACCCTTAGTGTGTCCTGGATAGCTTAAAAAATTACAAATAAGTTTACTTATGAACAAGTGAGTTTTAAAAGAAGTACATTGGTTTCTTGGTATTGCTTACAATTAGTTGGTCTTATGAAATGTGTGGATAAAAAATATGTTCAACCAACTTTAAGAAAAAAATTAAGCACATCCAAACATGCAATAGTTTTTTATTTGGTCGAAGTTGGAAACAAGGAAGTTGCTGATTTTGAAAGTAACTTACACCTTGCTTTCAAAATAGGTATCGTTTTTACTGTAGTTAAGAAAAATTTAAGACCTCCAAATATGTTTGGAATCATAAAGGTTGATTGTATAAAAATACCCACGTCTGTGGAGCTGTTGATTCGTAAAATCAGTGAGAAGAAAGAAATTATGTGGACAGAATGTTTATTGTAGTTCTGATTTTTTGGTCTCCTTCAAGCATAAACACTTTTCCATTACTTGGTTGTCCTTAAATCAGATTTTCACATGTTTTCACTTATTTATTGTTATATAAAACGTAGAATACTTATAAGAACAACCTGCGGCAGGTGATGTATGATGCGACGGGTGTAAGATTACACGCTGGAAGACAAGCAGAGGTTTGTGGCTCTTGCTGCTGCCGGTTTGTATCCGTGCAAATATAGATGCATGTGCAAATGCGTAAGCATGTTTGCTTGCGTTTTCTTGTAAAAAATTGATAGATTTGAAGATACCATATACTGTTATGAGTATACAAAGTTTTATGCTATGTACACGAGAAACATCTAACAAACTGCTTTTCAGGTTTTAAATCAAATCGTATGTGAACTTCCAGCTGAACATCCTCTAGCCGAGAGCAAACCATTACATGAACTTCTTGGTCACACACCTACTCAGGTTCATTTTTTTGCTTTAACGGAAGATAAGATTTTTCACCTGATCATATCATTTATTTTTTGTCCATCTGGGGCACGAGTATTGAATTTTTCTTAATTTAATTTTCTCTTTTTTCTTTACATTGCCTACTCAACGATGTTTCTCAGTAAAAGGCCAAGTGGGATGAAATGTCATCCTAAGCCTTCTCAAACCTAGGGGTGAGCATGGTTTGGTCCGGTTCGATTCTAAAGAGAACCGAACCAAGCTCCAAATTTTCGGGTATTTAGTAAATGGAACCGTCGGGTCTAAATTTAATTATGGAACCGTTCGGGTTCGGTTCTATTCGGTTCGAAATTTCGTACAATAATTAATTTTTTTATATTACAATAATGCTACATTAATTTGACTATGACATATTCAATCTTGACTCTTATAAAATAATGTAATCCAATCTCATGATATCTCATGCACCTCTCTTTGTTGAATTCTTCATATATTTGACTATTAGGAAGATGGCTAATTCACAATAATAGAACGGTAGAAATGTCACTACGGTAGAATAAGAGATTTGGGCAAAACTTAGGTCAATGTGATTAAGTTGGGCTTGACTGAAAATTAGAAATAGTAAAATCATATTTTAGGTTTGGACTAAATTAATTAATTAGCAATTTATTTTAAAAAAATAAAATAATTTGACTTATTTAAGATAAAAAATTAAAAAAGTTAGGGAGGTTCGGTTCTTCGATTTTTGGGCTAAAACCGAGAACTGAACCAAACTCGTCGGTTCTAGATTTAGATATTTGTTCGGGTATGTAACTTAAGAAGAACCGTTCGGTTCGGTTCGGGAGTTTTGTCCAACCCTACTCAAATCTACCTTTTTGATAAAGTGGGGAAAGTGCCTATTTTTATCTTTCACCAATTAAAAGAAATAGTCATTTCAGNGGGAAAGTGCCTATTTTTATCTTTCACCAATTAAAAGAAATAGTCATTTCAGAACTTATTTACCTAAGAGAAACTTTTTAAGCTTAGCCAAACATGCTCCTTGGATTTCTTGATTCTTTTCTTGCAAAACTTTTCCGTCTCTGTTTGTAAATGGCTAACATAGAGATTTTTATGGCTTGATTGATGTGGACTGAGTACTGTTAAGAAAGACGAAAAAGTTAAAATCTTGAGCACTGTACCATTTAATTTTGTACCCTGTACCAAACATACTCTTAGGATGCATTTAGTACGAGACCATACAAGGAATCTAATACAAAATTAGAATGGAAAATATTAGGTGGATAATATTTTTTAATCTTTCATTCAAAAGAATTCCATTTACTACTATTTACCTACTCCGCATAATGTTAGGCGTTCAAATAGCATTTATTTACATAGTATTTTCCGTTCTAATTTTATTCAAGATTCATTGTACCGTTGATTTGCATTTCATGTAATCGTTATTTTAGGTTAAATCTTTGCCCTTTCGGGTTCATTCAACACCCTTAATGAAAACTTGCAACAGTTCAATTTGTGGAATCCTGTCCAATCCAGATCATATCTGGTTTTATATATTGTCACATAATTGATATACATTTTTAAATAAATTTTTGAAATTCGTTTGTGCTTCAGGTAGTTGCTGGTGCGCTGCTGGGACTTGTTACAGCAACAATAATCCATTTGATCACTGGCTCAAGCGTTCAAACTTGATCATTACATTTCTTAACTTAGACCGAAGATCTTCAGGATACAGATTTATTGCCATTTCGACTCCCCAGCTACACAAGAGGGCGTTATTCTGAGTTTTAAGTCGTTCCGTTTACATTTGTGTATCTTCTTTCTATGTGAACAAAAAGGACAAAGAAAAGGTGATGGCAGTTTGATGGATTGTGAGGGAGGGAGAAATCCTAGGACTTGCCTTTAGACCAATATTAAGATCTCTGTACGTGAGTCTAGTTGCCTTTAGACTAGTAACTCAATTTAGGTACAAACCAGTGATCACTTGCATCCTAATTCAGTGAGGCAGACGAAAATGAGGGTAAAAATTGTACCAGAGGTCTCAAACCTTTGAAAAAGGTTTTGTGGATCCCAAGCCTTTAATGATTGCTCTTGAAGTCCCAATTCTTTAAATTAATATGTAGTGCTAGGTAGCATGGACGATTTCACAAAGCCATCAGTTGATCCATAAGTCATGAAATGATCAATTTAAAGAATATTTTCTTATTCAAAATGATAAGAAAGAGAATCGAAAAAGATTAAAAAAGAACAGAAAAATGATTAGACAAAGTAAAATATTTTAAACAATTATAAAAAAAGAAAATAGTTCTCGTTCCCCAACCCATCCCATACCTACGATCACCACCTCCACCTCCGTTCCACTCACCCCATCCCCATCCTTTGTCACCACCAACATGCTAAACCAAAGATCTAGTTTGGTTTTGTGCGAAACTAGACCATATTCTCTAGTTTCTCGGTGAAACTAAAGTTTGAATCTCTTATTCTACGAAACCAGAGTTTCGGATCTATTTTGACAATGAAACCAAATTCAATGGTGGTGGGATGCGGATGGGAGTGGGTGGTGTAACGGTGGGATGAGGATGAGTGACGTTGGGTAGATGTGGTGGTAGTGGTAGTAGCCCGTGGCAAGTGATTGGGGGGTGGGGGAAGAAACATTTTTCATTATTTTAAATAAGATAATATAAAAAGACAATTTTGCCCTTATTAATTTGGTCAAATGAAGGTTGGCTTCAAAATTTTGATTATACAACGAACTTTTGGATGGAAACGCACCTGAAGCTACATAAGGTGTGTTTGATGGATATTATTGAGAAAATAATATTTTTTTAATTAGTGATATGATGGAAAATATGTTATTAAAAAGTAAGGAAAAATTATTGACGTGATAAAAAATATTATGTTACTGAAAAAAGCATTGTTGAAATGATTTTTTGAAAAAATGTGTACCAATCAGAGACATACTAATTTAAATGTCGAGGATCCCACATCATTTTTCATTTAAAGATTTGTGACCCCATGTCAATTTACTTGAAATAAAACAATCATGCGACGATGCCAAAGAGAGTTTGAGTGAAAAATTTACATAATACTACATCATATTTTAGTATTGAATCTTATGTCACCACTTCATCCGACAATTGCTCTGACAAAATGACATAATTTGAAATAAAATTATAATGTAAAAGTAATTGGGATCTTTTTGAAGATTAATTAGGGATCTATCCTTTTCACAAATACTTAGTACTTGTTTGAGTATTTATTCTTGATAATGTATAGACATAACATGGTCCTTTCTGAAAATCACGCCTGGGTGGGTTCTTTTGTTCCAATAAAATACACATTTAGCTCCAAATCCTCTTCTTAATTAAATATAATTATCAAAACTACAAAAAAAATAATAATATAATGTTTGTATGCATTTGACTATGCACATGCCCTCACGAGCTTCACAAAAATGGTAACATTCATGCAGTCGAACATTCATAAAGTATGGATTTTACTGTGTCGTATCCTTTACATTCAATAATGGCTATTTTTTTTTTCTCGACTCTGCAAACGAAAAAATGCAAGAAGGGGTCTTTTTCTTGATTAATTGTTGATGGTGAAGTTAGGGTCCTCAACTGAGAGAAGTACAAATATGGTCAAAAAATTATGTATTGTACCGCACATTGTATAGCAGACACGCCTGTTGTTGCCCATCCTTGCCATGTGAAAAATCTGAGAAAAAAACATCACCTCTCTTAAACAACACAATCAAATGGCCCCAACACTGCCAGATGACAAACCCACCTATTAATTAAAGAATACGGTAAATGGATAAATGATATATCGAAATTTAACTTGTCGAAAAGGTTTAAACTCTTAAAGAGAAAAAACTACATGGATGGCTCTAAATTTACCGAAAATGCGCTTAGTTTCTTGTTCATAGATGCTGTTACTTGCTGCCAACTGATATGGGTGCAGTTTTCCAAAGTTCAAACCCCTTCTCAGTACATTTTCTAACTTTATCCAATATCAAGCTTCTTAACTAGATCTTGTGACCAGTTTCTTTAACTGCTCCCAGAAAAGGCCATAGAAATTAAAATTTTATCGAGAGACGTTGAAACTTTCTCAAGATTCCATTATATGAAGTCAAGATGCAGCCCACTGTATTTTTAGGTGACAATGCACCAAAATCAAGAAACTTAAGCAGTATTTTATTGGAAACAATTTTTTACTGTTACTGCCCACATTTTGCTGCTTTCTTACCAGTCGGTGGATCTGAACTTCATCTACTAAATCTGCCAGTCTAAAAAAAAGTCTATGGTTTCAGGGTTCTATTCTCTGCAAATTTGTTTTGCTATCCTTCAGAAAATCCAGTTGGGCTGAAATCCATGTATAGTACTCTGTTTCCATTTCATGTTCTTAGCAAATTGTAGTATGCACTTGGCATGTTTAGTTTTATGTTCTTGGTATTTGAGGTTGATTTTAGTGCGTCATAGAAAAGAATTTATGTAGTCTGACCCTCAAACTTTATTTGAGACGACTTAGTTTGTTGTCGCGGTAATATGTTTTTTTTGAATGATAGATAGGGCCATAGAAACTCACAGTGTTGACGTCTATGCATGAATATTTTTTGATTTAACGTTTCTTCAGATGCACTTCTTCTTAGACCCTCAAATTCCAACTTGCTGTTATGAAATCTCTCATGGGTGGCTGTGCTTATCCTTTTTGTGTTAATGTTTCCAAGAAAGTTGATGATTTTAAAAATTGGACTTGAAGGAAAAGAAATTATACTAACCAGATGTGTTTTGCACTCAAAATACCAATGCAGATGTTCATCCTGAGATCTGCATCACTTTTAGAAGTCGTTGGGATCGGTGATGAGAAGAATTTAGCATCTGATGATTGAGTTTAACTACATGGGAAAAGGGGATTTGTTTGCGTATAGCTTTACTTAGCTTGCGTAGTAGACGAAAAAGGGAAGGAGTTTTTGCTGACAGTCGAGTGCAAGTCGTAATATTTGGGTTGTTTTAGTACTATTTAGTAGATCAAAAGGCGTAAAAATGAGATCCATAGAGGATAAGGGGTGCTTGAGTTATGGAACTACACAAGAGATGCCGGATGAAAGTTGTATGAGTTTTGAGTTCCACAAAGGAAACGGGATGAATCGAGCTTCTCATCAACGAACAGCCTTAGGGAAACCAACTCCATCAAAATGGGACGATGCACAAAAATGGCTAGTAAATCTATCCAAAGGAGGAGATAAAAATCAGGCAAAAGCTTCCCCCCGTAATTCAAATGCTGATGACAGGAGATTGAT
>CAIGRK010101335.1:0-10872 GCA_903798315.1 Fraxinus greggii
GTGGGAAGATCATTTGCCGTTAGTTGAATTTGCATACAACAATAGCTTTTAAGCCATTACTGGCATGGCACCATATGAGGCTTTGTAGGGTCGACGGTGTCGTTCGCCATTATACTGGGATGAAGTTTGTGAAAGGAGAGATTTGGGTCCAGAATTGGTCGAGAAGACTATAGAGGTTATATATAAAATTGGATCAAGAATCAAGGATGTCCAAGATCGTCAGAGGAGCTATACCGCGAAAGAAGAAAAGAGTTGACTCTTGAGGTAGGCTAGAAAATATTTCTCAAAGTGGCGCCAATGAAGAGAATACTACGATTTGGAAAGAAAGAAAAATTGAGTCCTAGGTTTATCAGTCCATTTGAGATTCTTGAAAAAATTAGGAATGTGGCATATCGCTTAGCATTACCACCTGAACTATCAGCAGTGTACAACATATTTAATGTTTCTATGTTGAGAAAGTGTATCCCGGATACTAGCCATGTGGTGAATGTTCGATCACTAGATTTTCAAAGTGATATGACGTACGAAGAAGCCCATGCAGTGGTTGACCATGTTCTGAGGAATCGAAAGGTTCCACTAGTAAAAACCTAGTGGGGTAAACATAGTGACGATAAGGCTACTTGGGAAAGAGAAGTTAGTCACGTATCTCGACCTCCTTAAATAAGTAAGTTAAATGTCGATGACGAATATTTTTTCTTTAGTGGGGAGAGTTGTAGCGAGCGAGAAAAATCTTGTGTTTTGTTTTAAAAGAAATTTTCTTGTGGAACTCGAAATGATGTGGGTTACGCTACTACATCACTACAACACTTCCTAAGACTTTAAATTAATTATTTTGGTCACGATAGTAAAGTTGTGTGCACGTGTCTTAGAATTTTGTAAGGTGTCGAAAACTCTTTTAAACGATAAATTAATTTTTTTTAATTCTGATTTGGTTACGTATTTGTGACGACATATTTTATATTAATTGTTACCTATGTTAAGTCCTTAAAATTTTAAAATTTAGATACACTTACTGTATATACCAAACAACTGTTAAATGTGATTTTGTCTTTCAAATAACTCCCATTTTTTCAACCATGTTATTTTAATTCCTTCTCATACCTATCAACCCCTCAATTTGATTTTTTCCAGTAAGGCACCCCATTTTGATTTTTTCCAGTAAGGCACCCCATTTAAATATGCCATTCACCCACTAAGTGCCTAACCACTCCCCACCTCACTTATCATTTCAAATTCCCATTTTGTTAACAAAAAAAAAAGAAAGAAACCCTTTTCAGTTGGAAAGTTAACTTGCACGTTGATTTCAGAAATCCACAATTTATATACATAAAATTTCACTTACATTATCATTTAAATAACATTTTCATTCATTTAAATCTCGTTTTTAACTGCCAACCGCCACTTCCATTTGTAATTAAAAACATTAACCTCTTTCAACTTCTATAACCACGTTTTCTCTCACAAACCATCATACATATAAATAAATTTCACTTCCCCTTTTTCCTAGACTAAAGATATCTTTGAATCTGGAAATTTTCTGAAGGAGAGGCTAAGATCATGTTGCATTTTGTTACGAATTGAACACAAAAGGGTATTCAAACTCCAAGCATTTAAGGTAGGGTGTTTTCTACTTTCGTAAGTAAAGTAAAAATTATTTGTTTTCTGTTTGCATTGAATGTGTTATTTTGTTACTAATGAGAAAATGGAAGCACCATTTGATAGTTCAAATAAGAGATGAAGAGATTATTTTTGTTACTTGAAAGTAAGCGAACTGCCTGATTATCGGTTCGCTTTGTAAAATTGAGGGTGACACAAAAAACCAAAGTTTGCATTTCTAGAAAATATATTTTTTTAATCATTTATTTAGGTGTTTCCTACTGAGTATTACTTTCGATACTCATCCCTACTAAAATTTTACAGGTTAATTCGAGGCATGACAGTTAAAATGTTCTTAAATTTTCTAGTAAATTTTCCAGTTATGTAAATATTTTATGATCACTTAGATGACACTTTTAAAAATGTTTAAATGTTTATTTCTTCTACTTTTTATAGACATTGCACATCAACTATAAATTTAGAAATGTTGGATTTACTATACATGAAGTTTAATTATTGTTGAATTGAATTTTCAAATTTTGTCCTCCTACTCAAAAATGGTAAATGGGTTACGGTACATTTTTTAGAGTGAAATCAGTGGGGTTTGAAAGATTTACAAGTCTTCTAATAGTGATCTTTGTAATTACCTTAAAATATTACCTAGATAAAATGTTATATCCGTTTTAGTAGACTGCGTCGGGTCGGTTTCGAAAATACTGTCCAGCATAGTTGAAAAATATTTTCGTGCTTCAAACATTATTTTCAAGACCTCAATGTTGTATGTATATGAATTTTATAGCCTCTTTTAAAATTTCATAGATTTTAGTTGACGTTTGCTAAGCTAAACATATTTTTCTTTCCGCTGCTGTGCAACCGGTATATGCTGAATTTCCTCCATACGTTTTTCAAAATCAAATTGCAACTTCATTGTCTAATTCTATACGGAAAAATATCTCCCATTATTTTTTTATATTGCAAACTCCAATATTTTTCTTATTTACAATTTATTTTGGTTAACATTAAAGAGCTCAAACTAAGATTTGTTTTTAAAATGCTTTGAGTTCCAAGAATTTGGGGCGTTACAAGATGTGGATCCCAAAAGGGACCACCTCCAAATTTTCTAAGGTTGACATCATATGCCTCCCATGGATCAAGATGGACACCATGGGAGAAGCCTCTAGTGGATGAACCATCCATCATATAGGGAAGCATGAGCGCTTAGGAGAAGAGGTGAATCTCAAAAGGGACCACCTCCAAATTCTCTAAGCCTTCCAATTGAATAAGTTGATCATAATGAGAGAAGCCTCTGCATCGACGAACCATCCACTATGTAGAGATGTATGTGCGTCTCGGAGAATAGGTGGATCCCAAAAGGGACTACCTCTAAATTCTCCAAGGTTGACATCATATGCCTTCCATGAATGAAAATGAACACCATGGGAGAAGCCTCTGCATGAATGAACCATCCACCATGAAGGAAAGCATGAGCGCCTAGGAAAAAAGGTGGATCCGAAAAGGGAACACCTCTAAATTCTCTAAGGTTGACATCATAAGCCTCCCATGGATGAAGCTGATCATCATGGGAGAAGCTTCTACATGGATGAGATATCCACCATGTAGAAAAGCATAAGTGTCAAGGAAAAATGGTGGATCCTAAAAAGGGATCACCTCCAAATTCTCCGAGGTTGACATCATGTCTCTCATGGATGAAGCTAAACACCATAGGTGAAGTCTCTGTATGGATGAAGCATCTACCATATAGGAAAAAGTGAGCGCTTCTAAAGGGAATGTCAAAAAAGGCGCTTACATTCAAACCTACAATGATGACCCTAAAAAAGCTTCATCTATACTTCAGCAAAAACATCAAATTTCAGCAAACTAGAACATATCTTCAGCACTTCAAAGTCTCATCTCTTCATCAAATTCCAGTCAAACTTAAAGCATCATTTCAGTCTCTTCAAGACAACCCAACATTCAAATTAAAGCTTCCACAAAAATTAAAGACTTTCCATGAAAGTGTAATAGCAGGAAAAACCACCAAGTTAAGTAAAGGACATGCTATATCTAAATATTACTTCTCAAAATAAGAAGTCCACGAATGACATAAATAATTATACATAGACTTGGTAGACTATTATTACTCCTCAAGACTAAGGCTAAAAAAGAAGCTCACACCTCAAAATCGAGGCTCAAGAAGAAGCCCAAACAAAAGGCCTACACTCCGTATCATAAAAAAATGGAACCAAAGTCATAGGTAAAGATAATGAATCAACGCATCACCCAAAGCACATGTGCAAGCAGAAGCTCCATGGCCGAAGCGATGTGCCACCTGCTGCAAAACAACAATAGAGAGGTAATCAATCACTTTATCCGAAGTATTATGTAATTGCTAAAGCTCTAAAGCCGAAGTGCAGGCAAATGGCTGAAGCCTTGAGTCGAAGCACTATTTAAGTGGTTGAATCTCTTAACCGAAACACTATATAAGAAGTCAAAGAAGAAGCCAAAGCTCTCTGTCCCGAATCTCTTGACACCGAAGTCCTCCAATTCGAAACTCCCTTTGGCTGAAGCCCTCACTCCAATCTGAAGCTCCCTTTGACTTAAACCCATACTGTCTTTTAGAGGATCTGCAATCAATCTTTAGGAATGATTGAAGTAACATTTGTAATAATGAATGTCAAGATTATCAGCATAGTGTACGGGAGGTTGACCTATTGTTAATGTATTAAATGCATAGCAGACTGAGTAGTATGAGTCTTCAACCTAGGAGATAAGGTCACGTGATTCTTATCCAACGACTACCACTTCGGTCGAACTCTATAAATAACCAATTCTTGTAATATTTGAATATAATGCAACTCTTTACACTTCAAACTATACTATATCTTCTCTCTTGCTTATTTTCTCTTTGGTTAAGTTGTTTGTGATTGTTAGTTAAATATGCAATCACCTTTAATCATATTGTAGGTGCTTGAACATTTTTGTCTCGTGTCATAAAGTATCTTCCACGTCCATAAACGCCATCCTTTTCCTTCTGAATATCCAATCGAAATGTATCGAAATTTAATTGTTTGGACGCAAGTAGACCCGACATCTGTTGTCCACGTGACCATTACAAAAAAGGGGTCAGCAAAAAGTATAATACATATATAAAGCATTGTTTAGTATCTTAGGAAATGGTTCTCTTAAAGTGGGTATGTATGATTTTTTCCCTTTTATTTTCTTTCAAAAGTTTAATATGAATTAATCCATAATTAGAAAGTAAACTAAGTATTTTCATTGATAATTTTGTAAATTAAACTGTTAAA
Organism: Fraxinus greggii; assembly: GCA_903798315.1. Taxonomy (NCBI): domain Eukaryota; kingdom Viridiplantae; phylum Streptophyta; class Magnoliopsida; order Lamiales; family Oleaceae; genus Fraxinus; species Fraxinus greggii. The sequence continues at coordinate 4,902 of CAIGRK010101335.1, forward strand.
TTATTTATGAAATATAAAAAATACTTCACCTGTATATTTTCAAGTAATAGTACATTTGTTATAATAAATCGAGCCGATTAGATTGGTCCTTATCGGTCGGTCACTGGCTAAAATATTTAACTTGACACAAACCCTTATAATTGACGGACCAAATAGTACTGGGTCATTTTGAACCTAGATTGCCAGCCCATTTTTGACACTATTAATTTACACGAGTTTCAACATTGGCAGAGGCTTAACTAATTCAAATTAAGACTTCCTATTATTCCTTGTCCACTTTGATATTAAGTAACTTATCAAGCTTAGGTATCTTGCCCCCAAAACAAGAACAAAATGTCATAATATGATGAAGTTAAGATGATTGAGGAGAAAAGACAAGGACTAGAATGAATAAAATTAGGTAACTTATCAAGTTTAGGTATCTTTGCTTTTTGTTTCTTAAACACATCGCTCTCGACAGGGACATTAAAAGGATTCTCTATTCTTTACGAGAGAAGAACGAAAGTACATGCACCAGCCAATGTTATTAAATGTTTTTAAAATGTCTTAAAATGTATTTTTTTAGGGGTCATTGTTAACCCCAAAAAATGAGTCAATAGAATTCCTGCCACGTCCTCTCCACATGGACATTCCTTTTGTTATGAAATGAGTCGCATATATATAGAAGTGAAAATGGGCCTACGAGCCTGACCAAAGCCCAATATGAGATATTTTAAGGGTATAACAATAGTCCCTCAAGTCTGAGTTGTATATTCATGTGCGGGTCGGATTTCGAAATATAAGCTATCTGTAGGTGAGGTCTTGCAAATTGCCTCGAAAATATAAATAGCTCCGATAAGCGAGGAGTTATGAACAGCCTCGAAAATATGCGTCGGTCCCAAATATGCAAGCAGCTCCAGTAAGTGAGGACTTACGAATTGCCTCAAAAGTATCTTTGCGAGCCTGAATAAGTGAGGGCTTACATATTGCATCGAAAGATGTCACATATAATTTGTTAAAATGTCGACAGCATCTCCTTTGTAATATGGACTAAAACAACCTATAATACGGACTAAAACAACCTGTAATACGGCATAATATCTCCACTGCACATATATAAAATAAATTTGGGATCCATTTGCCCCTCAAATTACTCATAACGATAAAGTAAATAATGTGAATATCAAATTTCTTCGAAATATAATATGCGTCATAACCTGCTAGTAGTGATGTAAAGTACGTATTCGACAGCAATAATATAATGCATATACTAACAGTAATTATGTAATGATACTAAAATACTAGTAGCACAATGGTCTCACAAGTCTGAGTCATATATATGTTAAATAAATAAAATTCTTTTAGATCATGTACCGTGTTATTTACTTTTCGTACTTACTACTTTCGTTTGATGTATTGCGATGCTCTTCGGTGTAATTCGAACCTACCCCACTTCAATAATAATATCAAACTCATAGTTACATCAGATTTATAATAACATCAGACGTATTGTGACATTAAACTTATAATAACATGGAACTGACAATAATGTCATACTTATGCATATTGAACCTCAATAACATAATTAAACTTGCAATTTTGTATGTGTTAGAAGGTCGTATACCTTAATAGGTTTCTGATCTTAAGCACATCAATGTTTATGAACTGAGGCTCTTTAGCACTTAGACTTTTGTCTGGCTTTGTTTATAATTTGCACAAGTATAGGGAGTTCGCTTGCCTTTTATCCTTTTCCATAGCATGGGGTTGAGTGGTTCACCCATATTGAGGCTTCCCTAACAACTTTAGCTATTAAAGACATGTGCCACACTTCGCGAGTGCAGATGTGATCATCTATGAAGAGGCTTCCCCTTTAAACTTTCTCAATAGGAGGCATTTTTTATTTTTAATGAACTTGTGCAAATTTAATTTTTATATTGCAAATTTTGTTTCCTGAATGACGACTCCAAAGTAATGTTGCATATTCCTTTATTCAAGGAATGAGAACTACATCTTCCTTTATTCAAGGAATGAGGATTTCGAAGAATACTGCATCTTCCTTTATTCAAGAAATGAGGATCTCGAAGAATACTGTATCTTCCTTTATTCAAGGAACAAGGTCTCCAACCAGGGATAAGCATCTGGCTTGGCGGGAAATAAACATCCCACAAATAGTTCTCAAACTATCAGAGTCTTATAAACTGGCCTCCGAATGATGAGGTCTTACAGCTAGGTTGGCCTCGAAATGATGAGATCTTACAGCTAGACTCAATGATAATGAGAGATGAGGAATAAGCATCTCGCGAAGCTAGGAATAAGCGTCGGTGATACAGGAAATAAAAAATTCCCAAGAATAGCTCTCAAACTATCGGAGTCTTATAAACTGGCCTCAAAATGGCAGGTTCTTACAGCTAGGCTGGCCTCGAAATGACGAGATCTTATAGCTGGGCTCAACGATAGTGAGAGGTGTGGAATAAGTATCTTGCGAAGCTAGGGATAAGTGTCAAACGAGGAATAAAAAATTGTCGTGAATAGCTTTCGAATTATCAAAGTCTTATAAATTGGCCTCAGAATAACGAGGTCTTACAGCTGGGCTCAACGATAGTGAAAGGCGAGGAATAAACATCTCGCGAAGCTAGCGATAAGCGTCTGACAATTTGCCTCTACCTTTTTCAAGGAACAAGGACTTCAAAATATGCTACCTCTTCCTTTATTCAAGGAATGAGGATTTCAAAAAATATTGTCTCTTCCTTTATTCAAGGATTGAGGATTTTGAGATACTCTATCGTCCTTTATTCAAGGAACGAGGACTCCAACCAGGGATAAGCATCTTGCGTGGCAGGTAATAAACATCCTGCAAATAACTCTCGAACTATTGAAGTCTTATAAACTGGCCTTGGAATGATGAGGTCTAACAGTTAGGCTGGCCTCAAAATGACGAGATCTTACAACTAGAAAAGCCTCAGAATGACGATATCTTAAAGCTAGGCTCAACGATAGTGAGAGGTGAGGAATAAACATCTCGCGAAGCCAGGTATAAGCATCTGGTGATTTACCTCTTCCTTTTTCAAGGAACAAGGACTTCAAAATATGCTGCCTCTCCCTTTATTCAAGGAATGAGGATTTCGAAAAATACTGCATCTTCCTTTATTCAAGAAGTGAGGACTTCGAGATACCATCTTTTTCTTTATTTAAGGAACGAGGATTTCAAGGTATTGCATCTTCCTTTATTCAAGGAATGAGGTCTCCAACCAGGGATAAGCATCTGATATAGCAGGGGATAAATATCCCGCGAATGGCTCTCTAACTATTAGAATCTTATGAACTGGCCTCGAAATGACGAGGTTTTACAGTTAGGTTGGCCTTGGAATGACGAGGTCTTATAGTTGGGCTCGACGATAGGGAGAGGCGAGGAATAAACATCTCACGAAACCAGGAATAAGCATCTGGCGAGGCAGGGAATAAACATCACACGAATAGATCTTGAACTATCAGAGTCTTATAAACTAGCCTCGAAATGACGAGGTCTTATAGGTAGGCTCGACGATAGGAAGAGGCGAGGAATAAACATCTCGCGAAGCTAGGAATAAGTATCTGGCGAGGCGGGAAATAAACATCCCGTGAATAAATCTTGAACTGTCGAAGTCTTATAAACTAACCTTTGAATGACGAGATCTTACACCTAGGCTCGACGATAGGGAGAGATAAGGAATAAACGTCTTGTGAAAGAGGTCAGGAAAAGCTCTTTTTGCAAAGGCAAACACATCGACCATTTGCCTCTTCCTTTTTTTCAAGGAATGAGGACTCCAAGATACTGCTTTAGGAATGTAAAATACATATTTTTCCCTCCTTATTTTATGTACTCTTATGATTAATTAATGGCAAAATGTACTTATTACGTTCATATTTTGATTTAGATGGCGACTCAATGGATATGGCGTAATTTGGAAGAAATAAGCAAACAAGGACCAAAATGAAAGAAAATGAAGTTCGTGGACTGAAATTCAAATACTTAAAAGTTATGTGAAACCTCAAAATGAAGATTTGAGAGTGTTAGAAGTCAATTGGATGAAAGAGGACATCAAAGGATGAAGCCAACAAGACAAAAGTGCTGCTAAACCCTTCATTCCATCCAGCCTACTCCTTCCATCTTTTTTGTATCGTCAAAGTATGATCACACATCAATTTCCAATCGAAAAAGTTATGCACCGGTTTCATCCTCATATTAAGACCCATTTTTGACATAGCAAACGATCGGATTGGAAGATGATATGTAATCAAAGTTGTAACCCTTTAATTTAACTTTTCAACGCATCCCTCGAAATGACAAGATCTTACAGCTGAGCTCAATGATAGTGAGAGGCGAGGAATAAGCATCTCGCGAAGCCAGGGATAAGTGTCAAACAATGAATAAAAAATTCTCGTGCATAGCTCTCGAATTATAGAAGTCTTATAAATTGGCCTCGGAATAATGAGGTCTTACAGCTGGGCTCAACGATTGTGAATAAGCATCTCGCGAAGCCAGAGATAAGCGTTTGGTGATTTTCCTCTTCCTTTTTCAAGGAACAAGGACTTCAAAATAAAGGAATGAGGACTTCGAAAAATATTGTCTCTTCCTTTATTCAAGGATTGAGGATTTCGATATACTCTATCTTCCTTTATTCAAGGAATGAGGACTCCAACCAGGGATCTGGCGTGGTGCGTAATAAACATCCTGCAAATAACTCTCGAACTATTGGAGTCTTATAAACTGGCTTTGGAATGATGAGGTCTTACAGTTAGGCTGGCCTCAAAATGACGAGGTCTTACAGCTCGAGCGGCCTTAGAATGACGATGTCTTAAAGCTAGGCTCAATGATAGTGAGAAATGAGGAATAAACATCTCGCGAAGCCAGGTATAAGCATCTGGTGATTTACCTCTTCCTTTTTCAAGGAACAAGGACTTCACATCTTCCTTCATTCAAGGAATGAGGACTTCGAAAAATACTGCCTCTTCCTTTATTCAAGAAGCGAGGACTTCGAGATACCATATTTTTCTTTATTTAAGGAACGAGAATTTCAAGATATTGCATATTATTTTATTCAAGAAATGCGGTCCCCAACCAGGGATAAGCATCTGGTATAGCGGGGAATGAATATCCCCCGAATAGCTCTCTAACTATTAGAGTCTTATAAACTGGCCTCGAAATGACGAGGTCTTACAGTTAGGTTGGTCTTGGAATGATGAGGTCTTATAGTTGAGCTCGACAATAGGGAGAGATGAGGAATAAACATCTCATGAAACCAGAAATAAACATCGGCAAGGCAGGGAATAAACATCCCACGAATAGATATCGAACTATCGGAGTCTTATAAATTGGCCTCGAAATGGTGAGGTCTTACAGTTGGGTTGGCCTCGGAATGACGAGGTCTTACGGCTAAGCTCAATGACAGTGAGAGGTGAGGAATAACCATCTCGCGAGGCAAGGAAAAAACATCTGGCAATTTGCCCCTTCCTTTTTCAAAGAACGAGAACTTCAAGATAATGTCTCTTCCTTTATTCAAGGAACCAAGACTCTAAGATAATGCCACATCTTCCTTTATTCAAGGAATGNAATGACGAGGTCTTACAGCTAGTCTCGACGATAGGAGAAGGCGAGGAATAAACATCTCGCAAAGCTAGGAATAAGTATCTAGCGAGGCGGGGAATAAACATCCCGCAAATAGATCTCGAACTATCAGAGTCTTATAAACTGGCCTTTGAATGTGAAGATCTTACAGGTAGGCTCGACGATAGGGAGAGATAAGGAATAAACATCTCGAGAAAGAGGTCAAGAAAAGCTCATTTTGTAAAGGGCAAACACATCTGACCATTTGCCTCCTCCTTTTTTTCAAGGAACGAGGACTCCAAGATACTGCTTTAGGAATGTAAAATACATATTTTTCCCTCCTTATTTTATGTGCTCTTATAATTAATTAATGGCAAATTGTACTCATTACGTTTATATTTTGATTTA
>CAIGRK010101347.1:0-14668 GCA_903798315.1 Fraxinus greggii
CACCAGTTTTGGAAGAAAAATAATTTTTGGAATAGTGATTGATGGAAGATTGTGTGGTTAAAAAGTAAGGAGAATTTTTGGGTTTATGTGTAATATTATTTTATTGATAGAATGTGTGGTTGAAATAAAGAAAGAGAATGAGAATGAGAAAAAAATGGATGTCAAACATGGGCGAAATGAATCTATTTTAAGCTTTAATCACGGGTCCGCTAGAGCGGTAGGTGTGCAGTAAGCGCGTGCCAAGTCTGTGTTATGAGGGCTCAAGTGATAAGCCTGACGCCTAGCTAGCACCAAGGCAATTTTCAAAAATAGCACTTTTTCTTTGAATTTTTTGAAAGTAACACTTCGTCAACATTTTTTTAAAACTTTAGGCATGCACTTCAACAAATATGATAATTGAAAAATGCAGTTTGATCACAAGTACATGCATAATCAATGAATAGAAAAACTTTCTCACCCACTTAGTCCAGGTTTCAATATAGTAAGTTATATAAGAGACCTATGTATGAAAAAGTGCTACTAATTTCCTACGAGCAAGACTTCAAATCTTAAATTTTTGAGAAAATAAATTTTAAACATCACTAGAGAATGAGTATTTTCCTCTATTAATGAAAGTCAAACCTAGTGTTACTAGGACTTATTTAACAATGCAGCTCTTATTTTCACGTAAATTTTCTTTTCTCCCCTTGAATTTAAGCTTATATAATCTTTTTTACATCTTACGAGCAGAATCTTTTTTATTAAGCGACTAAGATAACTTTTCTAAAGAGTTTTGGGCCGATAACTTCAATTCAGTTGACTATAGGGGCATTAGGTTTTGGGAAACCCCTCAAACTTAATTGCTCGAGTTAAATAGGCCCCGAAGAAGAGTATATGATGAACCAATTTTTCTTTTTAGGGAATATACTATAGTTAAGTCAACTAGTTAAATGTCAAGTCATGTTCAAGGTCACCTCACCAACATATAACAACTATTCGAAATCTGACTCATGTGGTCAAGACTCACTCACAAAATCATAGTGTGTGCTGTGTATTTGGTACATGAAGAAACATATACTTAGTATTCCACATAAAACCTAAATACAACAATGGAAAATAAGTTACTATTCATCAGATACGCATACTTGGTCACAAAAAGCAAGTTGAAATTAAATCAATTAATTTTTAGTAATTGCAAAAAATCTTTTTTTTTAATTAATGAAAGAAACAAACCAAAACATAATGAATATACAAATAATGAGATGTATGCAAGAATGTATGGACTCAATGAACTAGCAAATGTATGCACTTAAATACATATTCATTGAGGTACACAAACGCTCTCACCTTGAAGAGCAAAAATAGCAACATTGCCATTTAGATCATCCCTGAGACCAAAGAAATCACTCTTTTGACCCAAAATTTCCTAGAAACAGAGTTAATCCTAGTCAACTATGTCATCGACTTGATCAAGTGAATAACATGATTGGTAAGAAAATCAACCCGGCTAGATATATTCTGACTTCTTTTCCCGTTTACAAGTTTATGATACCTAAACCTTATGCGTCCTAACTTCCTACATTGTGAAATGTAGGGATAAACCTAGGTTCAAATTTACATGGGTACTGGTATTAATTTCTAGATTGGTTGGTCCTACGATGTCTAATAGGTCTTTGTCCTAAGATACCCTTATTATTGAGTTCAGGACTAGTAACATACTTAGCTGGTTGGTGGTAGAGACAAAAATAGTTTTGGAAGTACTAGCCCTATTATGATTGGTCTGCTTATATCCTAGACCTCCCATGTTTCCATAATGCTTGTTCAACCCTAAAAGACTGTCCATTTCTAAGATCCACTCCAGAAGGACTGAAGTTTAGTATTGGATTTCTCAAGGTCTCTATCTTAGCTCACTAAGGCTTTTGGTTGACTCTTGAGGGTCATATATAAGTTTCTCTCTTTTTAACTCAACTGCATTAAACTTTTTAAGCACGACTTTATTTACTTTCTTAATCTTAAGGCTCTCCTCAAATAATTGATGATAAGCCTCACGAATCTTTTCCTCATCTTTAGAATCTTTCTCAGACTGCTCACTACTATCTACTTCCTTAACCTTCTCACTGTCCTTATCAGATTCTCTCCTAATTTTAGCAGTGAATGCCCTAAACTTCCCACTTTCATCATGTATGGACCACTCACTTTGATTATCTGAGCTAGACTCGTCATTAGTGAGAGTTGTATTCACAGCTTTACCCTGATTTCTCTTACTATTAGGCACTCACTCCTATATTACCCAAGACTTTGACACTTATGACATCTCCTCATCATTAATGGTCTATGTATCAATACTGTTACACTTTTCTTCCCATAGCAGTGTTCAAGACTATAGACTCGTTCTTCTTAGATTGAGATATGATGAGCTATTAAATTTGGAGAGATCTAATTAGTTCTTCAATTTTAACCGTATCTAAATCATTGCTCTCCTAGTAGCCATGATTTTAGGCTTAAGTCTCTCAGGTAAGGATCTAAATTTTTTTTTTTTGACAATTTTAGGCTCAGGAATTCTCTCATCTAGGTTGAAGTTAGAATTAATTATGTCATTCAAGCTCGCATAGAATCATCGAAGGTCTCGTCATCCTTCATTCCAATCTCTTCAAACCTAGTGGTCAACATCTGTAACTTAGAGTTCTTAACAGCATGAGTTCCCTCATGTGTGGTTTGTAAAATATCCCAAACCTTTTTACCAACCTTACACATAGACAAACGCCTAAATTCTTCTGGTGGCACGACCATAAATAAAGCATGTAAAGCCTTACTATTCTAATTACACTCATCTAGATTAGTCTTCGACCAATTAGCTATAGTAGTGAGGGTGACAATATCAATGATGGTGCTAGAAAGGGCAGTCTAACCATTTACTACTCTCAACCAAATACGATTATCCATCGATTTCAGGAATACTCTCATTTTAACTTTCCAATAGGCGTAGTTAGTGCCATCAAAATATGGCGAGACAGAGAATGAACCACTCATCCATAAAACTAGGGTCAGGAATAAATTTGGTCTTTGATACCACTTGAAAGTTACTGGCTCGACCTTAAATCACTAGGAGTGAATAGGTGAATAACGCGAAATTGAAATTACCAATTAAAAGTAACAAATCACTTTTTAATTGTTCTAGATGTTTAGTCAATCAAGTCAATTTTATCCTATATTGAATTACCACAATAGCCAATAAAGCAGTAAATAACACAAAATTTGTCGAGGAAAAAATCCTTCACAAGATCAAAATCTTTGGGACTAAGCCAATGACTTCAACTATAGACAATAAGAACTTACAGTATAATCTAACCTAGAAAACATACTAGACTTGCTTATTTAATTCCCGCAATCTCCCAGACCAATGGAATGTGCTTTATTTACACCTGTTCCTGATCTTCTGGAATTGTCCATCTCCTGTGGATTACCAATAACACCTTGTTCTTATACTCTTCATATGATTCTGGTCCAACCTCCTTCAATCTTCAGCAATCTTTGAAAGTTATTGAAAAAGTACTTCTCTGATTATATTTAGTAAGTGGGTGTTTTGAATATTGATTTTTTCCCAACTTGTGGTTGATTGATCTCAAGATATAAAATTGTTGATTGATCTTCAAAGGATGTTATGAAAGCAGAAAATAATGATAAACTACACTTTAAATTTGACTAGGACTTGGGTATTTATAGTTTGGAGAGTTTGGGGTTGTACAGGATTAGAAAACAACTTAAACTCGAGAAATAGGGTTTTCCTTTGATTAGGCCGCCGCTCGAACGCCTAGCTCGCTACAGTATTTGCTTGAGCGCTAGCCAGGCGCAAGCTTGCGATGAAAGTTCTATTGAAATTTTGATGCTTCCACTCGAGCGCTCCAAGGGTGGCAGGCTAGCCAAAAATACGGGATGAATTCTTTTTGTTTCAAACTTGTTTTCTAAGACTCCATATCCATCTAAACAACTTCCAATCAATTTCCTTGACTTTTACAACTCTTTTAATACAATTAGTTTGTCGATAGAATAGTCAATACAACTCAAAAATCGACAGGGTCGATTTATGCTCCTCTCCTTTTGGTCAACATCTTTCAATGAAATTTTCGCTACGTACTATCGAATTAGTGTCTTATTGTTTTATTCATGTTTAACCTTTTCTTCTGATATTTTGCAATTGACTTAATCTCCAAATTATGATTTTGAAATATATAAAAAGTAAATATATTCACACCACATGTTTTATTTGTTACACTATATTTTATTTTCAATTAACATTTAAATCTTTTTTCATTATAACAATTATTTTCCTAACTTTTTTCATAGCATTTTTATGTACAACATTTCATTAATTACCATATGTCATCTTTAATAACATTGTCAGTCAAAAGGCCATTGGGAGACAATAAAACAACTTGATTGCATCATAAGTGTAATTTCTACACTTATTCAGACCGTCAAAAGTGAACGTTTGGAAGTGCTTTAGTGGAACTGCTAATTAAGTTTGTGTATGTATCACTAGTTTAGGAGAAACTCGATGTTGAAAAGATTTTAGAGAAAAAGGAAAGAAAAGTGGATAAAAAAGGACCAAGTAGTTAGAAGTAGAAAGGAAATTGACAAGTTCGGTGCGATCGCAAGAAGCTATACTGCCGTTGCTTGTGCGATCTCAAGAAGCTATACTTGCGATCGCATAGTATTTACAGTAGAGATTTTGTTTCCTTTTCAAAAGTCAACCTTTTTTGGAAATGCAATTGGCAAACAATTTTAACCTAATCAAGAGGTCAAATTGATTTATTTTTTTATCTTCCAACATGGACAATAGTGCTTGGAAGAGAAAATACACCATCCACATCACAAATTGAAGATTTACGGCTCGGGAGTGATAATTTCAAACAAGGTAATCTAGGATTTATTGAGGACTGCATTGAAGGAATTAAAATGAGGCGAAATTCACCTTCAACCATCTCTTTGCAAATAGATATTTCGGGTGATGAATATTACTTTTGTGTATTATTGTAATTGACGTGCTAGGCTAAAATTTCTTGGGTTGGGATGATGATATAAACCTTCATTTTTTATTTTAATTCAAGACATATTCTTTTAATTAATATTTTTTGGTGATTGAATGATACCATACTTTTACCTTTCGTTTGAACGATTGATTACTGTTTGAATGAATATTGTAATATTGTAGAATTAATGGACTCCAATCCAACCAATTTCCGGGCTCAGTCGACCAATCAACACCACCAAACAACAAACCAAAACCACAAATCAACGCCACTAACCCGGTTGCTTTCATAGCTGCCCACAAAGGGCTGAATGTGAGATATAATGGAAGCTCAAATACAACCACAAAGGCTAAGGTGGAAGATGAAAGCAAGCACAGTAAAGCACAAAGCAAGACTGTGAGAACGAAGGCAAAATGAGCGCAACTTTGTCTCCAAGGCACGGCTACCCAATATTCACACATTAAATAACAATAGTAACGGGGCGACAAATATAATAGAAATTGTGAGTTTCTAGGTTAAGGGGTAATAAAGGCCTAATATGTAGTATATAAGTGGGCTGCCAACCAAAAAACCATCCAAGTTAATGGGTTGGGCCATGAGTAACACTAATTAAATTAGGTTACTTTAAATAGCCCAAATCGGTTGTAAGATTGGTTTGTTTGATTGTAGTGTCGATATTTCAATTCACCCATTGGTCGATGTCTATGAAGTATAATCCAAAATAAAATGGTTTAACATAATCACCCTGGATTTATTGGGTATCAAAAACTCAACAAATCTATACCTTGACACCCAATCATTCTGCAAGCAAATAAAACACAAAGTTTATACTTGCATAATCAAGGTAACCAATAAAATTAGAATCATAGACCTTACCTCATGTTTCGAACCCAAAACACATACCATACCTGCTCTATATACTCACATAGCTAAGGTCAAGAATACCCAAGTAGAAACAAATAATCACAGTAATCAATCAAGAGCAAATAAATATGCGATGTATATATCATATATAGGATAACATATAGATCTTTTCAAATATGTTCGCACAGAATGACAGATTAACACAAAGTTAATCAACCTGCCAATACATATGCAGCAAATGCATAAATGACCCCACGAAAAGATCTCACCACAATTATTCTATCCTATTCCATGTCGCTCCCGTCTCGAGAACACATATCTCACCTCATTGCCCATCATACTCACTAGATTAATCAGTCAAACCATGTCTAACCAGTAAGCCTCTATAGATCCTAAGTTCTCGGGATAATCCTCTATTATCACATCACTTCACCCAACCTACGTGGATAATGAGTCTTCACCTAACAGAAGTGATAGAAGTACCTCTCTCACACTCCACCTGATCAAGGTCTCTTCACAGATAAAGGATTTCAACATTTAATCACCTCTCCACTTGTGTTCCAAATGTCACATTCCACATCCCCGATACAAATCACCGGTGTACCCCTGGGGATCTATACTCCACTTTACCAAATGACATACACCACACTGTTAATGCATCTTAATCCACTATGAATGCACACACATTATACAAAGTAATAAGATCACTCCAATTCATGCCAATGCACATATCAAACACATTGAAATGCAACATACAATCATATAACGAAATTGAGCAATCGTACACATGCAGAAAGGATTACACAGGATACACATGCAGTAACTAGATTTACTCTCAATAAACCTCACTAGGGTCATCACTCGACCTAATAACCAAATTCGCCTCGTCTCTCATCTTACCATTCTGCTTATCCTTTTTCTTCTTGGGACAATCTCTTTCATCTTTTATTGCCAAATTGAAAAGTCTCATTTCCCATTGAAAATTTCGATTTCGAATTGTGAAGACATTTTGAAACACGGAATAACCAAAAAAGTACAAATAGGTCACACAAAGTAATCCTAAGATAACAATATATACCATTCTACATTCACAGGGTTTCGTGAGACTCGAGATTTCAAATCAAGGAAATGTTCAAACAGGTCAAGACTAGGAGTTCTAACGGAATAGTCAATGCAACACGAAGGCATGTCAATACAAAATTCAAAATCTCAGGCAATTAAACACAGAAGCAATTATTAATTTGCAGTTGAATCCAACACTTTCAATAGAGAAAATAGTTCCTAAATTTCCAGTACAAGCAATGATTACCCCTTTATGGTAACTCCAATCCTAATGTCATCCCACACGATGATGTGTTAATGCTGAAATTTAAATCGGATAAGCCACTGTACCTGAGCGGACTTATCTAAGTCCGTAAATTTCGAGAAATGTAATTTTAATACTTTAGGGCCACCACTTTTTGCCCTAAAGTCTGCAGCAATCGATAGAATGCAAAACTGAGTTCCGAACGAGCAGGGACAAAATCATCCAAATTTCACCGTACCACCTGAAACAGAAATATAACACCACAAACACATTAGAAAACATGTTAGGGTAAAACTGCCTGTAGAAAGTTTCGCTAGAAGAGGTTCCACGCACCCACACGCGCGCTACGGGAGNTTTAATACTTTAGGGCCACCACTATTTGCCCTAAAGTCTGCAGCAATCGATAGAATGCAAAACTGAGTTCCGAACGAGCAGGGACAAAATCATCCAAATTTCACCGTACCACCTGAAACAGAAATATAACACCACAAACACATTAGAAAACATGTTAGGGTAAAACTGCCTGTAGAAAGTTTCGCTAGAAGAGGTTCCACGCACCCACACGCGCGCTACGGGAGCTGCCACACGCCGACGGCAGCTGTCACCCCCACACGCCGGGCAGGTAGGAGCTCCTCACCCTGCTGAACACTCCGGTGGTCTTGGATTCTTAAAATGGCCACTGGTTTGGCCTGAAAACAGGATTGCAGGTGTAGTTTTTTACAAAAAAATAAAAATAAAAATAAATCTAGGCAGTCATTTTTCTTGCCTAATTTGGATCTATTTTTGGCCCAAAAATCACACCAACCAACACTCTGATACCAATTGTAGAATTAATGGGCTCCAATCCAACCAATTTCCATGCTCAGTCGACCAATCAACAAACCAAAACCACAAATCAATGCCCCTAACCCAGTTGCTTTCGCGGCTGCCCACAAAGGGCTGAATGTGAGATATAATGGAAGCTCAAACACAGTCACAAAGGCTAAAGTGGAAGATGCAAGCACGGTAAAGCACACCAAAGCACAAAGCAAGACTGTAAGGACGAAGGCGAAAGGTGCGCAGCTTTCTCTCCAAGGCACAGCTACCCAATATTCACACACTAAATAACAACAGCAACGGAGCGACAAATATAATAGCAATTGTGGGCTTTTAAGTTAAAGGGTAATATAGGCCCAATAGGTAGTATATAAGTGGGGTGCCAACCAAAAAGCTATCCAAAGTAATGGGTCGAACCTTGAGTAACATTAATCAAATTAGATTACTTCAAATGACCCAAATAGGTTGTAAGATTGGTTTGTTCAATTATGGTGTCGATATTTCACTTCACTCATCGGTTGAGGCCTATGAAGTATAATTCAAAATAAAACGGTTTAACATTATCGCCCAAGATTTATTGGGTATGAAAAACCCAACAAATATGTGACTTATTTTATTTTCAGGAGGTTCGAAATAGATTTAGTTCATCGTGGTAATCATCATAAGATCATATAGCCGTTAGGGATAATTATTTATGCGTTGTGCAATTTATATTTATAATCTTATGATTGAATGAGTTTCTAATTATTCAAATTGAGAAAGGGATATTTCGGGTCGGGAGAGATTGTTAAACATTATATGATTATTTTTTGTCAATCTGTGCACAAGTTATGTCAAAAAGATAAAGTTTGAAGATTATAATGAATTTTAATGGTGAAGTCCTATTCCTAGGACATTTTCTCGTACAAGACTCTTTCATCCTGATTTTCATTATTATTTTGGTAGTTGATAGTAGAGTAATTAGTAGATTCAGATATAATACATCTCATCTAAACACTTGTTTTGTGTTTTTATTTGATTTTGAGCGCAATTTTATAAAATTTAAGCTGAAGTCTAAATTCTCACGGGAACGATAAACATAAAAGTGGGAAAAAATATGTTTCCATCATTTCAAAGCACGTAAATAGAATATTTTGAGAAAAAAATATTATCAAGGACGGGATTTACTAATTAATAGAGGGTTAAAGTAAAGAATTCAATAAAGAAAATTAGGAACATAAGTTCTACAATGAGCAAAGATAGAAGAATTTAAATGCAATTAAAGTGTGATTTAACAAGTAAAAAATATAGCTTATCCTGTATAAACCGTTTGAAAATTTTCGAATTCAATTTTTTCCCATGGAGCCATGACAAAAAAAAAAATTATTGAGTTGTTAGGGGTTATTAAGCTATTTGCGATCAAATTGAAAGTCTCAAATATTGACTATTTGGCGATAAAACTTTTTAACACGTGTTCCACATAACTATGACTATGCTTCTACGTTATGAAAGTTGTAAAATTAAAAGAAGAAAAAATGTTCACAACATTGTTCTACCATCCACACGCTTTCTAGCAGCCGGCACCACCAAGCCCTGGTAGTTTACTATCAAAATTCCAAATAGGTCGTAGGGCTTATTACGAGCATGAACACATACACAAATTGCTCGTAATGAAGAATATAACAAAAAAAATAAAAATAAAAAAAATAGGTAAAATGATACGTTAGTTCTAGGTAATAACGACATTAAAAATATTGATTTCGAGGAACCAATAAACCTCTGAACACTACAATTGCAGGAAAAATTGATCCCACTTTCTTCATTCTTTATTTGAATTTAAGTACGAAAATATTGTACCCATTATCTTCTAAGATCAAAAAAATTGAAACTTGAAAAAAAATATTAATTACAAAAATAGAAATGTACAATCTTCTTCCTCCAAGAGTTTGCAATTCACCGTAGTTGCAAGAAAAATGAAAACCTATTTGACCAAAACTGATAGTAAAAGGACCTAGAGCCAAAAGAAAAAAAATAAATGAAAATCCAATTAGAAGTTCGATCGTTTTCATCCATGTATTTTACTTAATACCACTTGATCAAAAAAATAAATAAATCGTTTTCCAACACTTCGTTAGGTACATCTTACGAACTTAGATAGTCTTTAATTTGTGGATTAATGTGTTTTTATAAGTTCAATTGGTTTTTGCTTACGGACCATGCATGGACTTTTTCTTTATATAGGAAAGGTCAACACTTGGTAATACTATTTTTTCCCTATAAATAACACAAAATAATCTGCACTAAGCATCATTTAGGAAGCATGGCTAATAGCAAAGTCGGCATCCTTACTCTCCTTTTAATCTGTGGTATGTTCTAATTCCTTCTCTTGTTTGGCTTTCAAGAATTATGCCTACTTGTAAAATTTACATATCAATTATGCTTTCGAATGACTTAGGACAATTTTCGTAACCTATATCGGCTGAATTTTGACACTTCTACGATGGCCGAGTATTTAACCATTGTGAAACAAATTTCCGAATATATAGTAATATTGATTTTATGATAGTAGTTAAGCAGTCATCTGTTACCCATTGATAAATCTCATGTGCTTTGATCTTCATGTAAAGAGAAGCGGGAAAGGTAATAAATAAGTTACTCGTGCATGTAACATATTATGGTTTTACATATTAAGATCGTGAATTTATTGAACATTTTCTTTTTGGACAGTTCTGTACACAATATTGAATATTCCACTCATAAGTCACTATTTTCTTAATTAATCATTAAGTTATTACACTTATAAGTCATTATTTTCTTCATTTGTTTGTGGATTCTAAAGAGATTTCACTACCATAAGTTATGCTATTAAGTTTGGCATGACATATACATGATTTTATCATAACCGCATCTTGAATTTTGTCTAAATTTTCTTTATCATGTTTTATACGCAATATTGAGCAAGACCATGCTCAACAATAGATTTGTTTTTCTTTCAAAAGAGTGACATTGCACTAATTTGGGAAGCAATGTGCAATATGCTAAAGCCCAAAAGAAAGTTTGCCCAAAAAATTGCCTCTAAGTTGGCCACATGACTTGCCCGAACTCCGGTTCTAGGAGACTTCGTCCAGGCTGCACAAACTGTTGCAAAGTAAAGAAGGGTTGCAAACTTTATAGATCTAATGGAAGCCTAATTGTACTGGAAAGTAATCGGATATGAGATAAATCTTAAATAAACTGTCATATGTTTGTGCTACAAACAGACAAAATAAATAAAAGAATCTGCTACGTTTCTGAGAAATGAAATACAAGATTTAGGTTTAATTATATTGATGGTTGTTGTTTCAATGAAATTATCATTTAGATAATTACTTGTTGTCTACTCTTATATTGATCTACTAGTCAGCCACCACTCTGGACCTCATGCGAAATCAAAGAATTGTTGTAGAAACAGTAAATACAGTACAACAAGATGGGGACACTAAAAAATTTGAATCGAAACAAGAGATTTTGCGCCTATAGATCTCTTGAAGATAGAATTTGCCCTTGGCATATAGAGGTATAGAGCATGTTTGGATGGAGCTTATGGCCTTTTATGAGCACAAAAAGTGTGGGTTAAACTTATAATATGTCGTGAAAATACGAGCTTCACCCAAATTACACCTAGAGGGGGAGGTAAATAGGTGACTACGTAGAATTAAAAAATTTAATAATTAATTAGCAACAAGTCACTATTAATTATATCTAGATGGTTAATCATATCATTCAATTTTTTCTATGCTGAAATACCGCAGTTATGAAAGTAATAAATTAACACAAAATATGATCATGCAGAAGCCCCAATTGGGTAAAAACTCCGGGCACTTTGCGAGTCAACAATCCACTATAAACGAATTAAAACTTACAGTCCACCAGACTCGACTACCACTAGTACTTTCTGACCTCCTGACTGCAATTTCAACAGCTCTCCTAGATTTCGTGCAGGAGTGCTCTTGCACCAACTCCCAGCTGCAATTTTCAAATTTTTCTTGGATTGCGCTGTCCTGCAACAACTCCCAGCTTTGTGAATTCATTTATCTCCTTAGATTAACGAAGAACTCCGCATTCTTCAACGAGTTAAACTCCAGTCACCTTCCCTTGATGTTCAGAACTCTAATATATATGTAGGAAATAGCAGTTTGGTATTGTGAATTTGATGTCTTTACCACCTATAGTCAATAACAAAACAAAGGCTGAAAGCTAATTTACGAAGATGATATGAAAAGAATATGTTTTCTTAATGTTCAACCTTAGAAAAAGACGTTCAGAGGCGTTCTGTAATTTATATGTATGTTAATGTATGAATGAGTCGGATAAAAAGAATTTAAAAAAATGAATTAAAAATTTTCGAATAACCCTATAGCTCGAGTGAGAGTTGGGCGACAGGCGAAGGACAGTGTGTCGCTCGAGCGAAGGTCTGGTGACAGGCTAACGATGCAGTTTCTGTTTCTAATGCTCAAGCCAAACCTTGGTAACAATCTAGCGAAATCCCGACGTCCTTTTTTGTCACAAAAAGATACTACTCCCAAAATATGTGTTCCCCCCCTTTTGTCACAAAATGACAAGGGATAACGTAGAATAAAAAAAAGACCACAAAAATAATTTGCACCTCCCTTTTTTAATCATTTATTTGAACAGTAATACAGAATAACTCAAAAATACTATTGTGAACATGTACAAAGATAAGCAATGAACATTAAAACCTCCTACATACTGAGTTCAAGTCATCATGTAGTAAATTGTATAAGTGACTCATATGTGTAAAGCACTAATCCTTTGAAAATAGGACTCCAGACCTTAATTTGTCAGAAATGACACGCTAAACATCACTACCAATAAGTTTATTCCCCTACCGATGAAAGACAAACCATTTAAAGTACATTAGAACCTACAACACAAAGCTCATTAGGAATGGAAGTACTTTTTCTCCCCCTGAGTATGAGCAAAATATTTGATTTTATATCATTCAATAAACGAAGCTCATTATTATTTTTCTAATCTTAAGTGCAGGTTTTTCTTCATTAAGCGACTAAAATGACCTCTGTAGCGAGCTATAGGCCGGTTAACCCAAGTTAGTTGACCATATGTACCAGGTTATGAGAAACCATGCAGACTTAATTACTCGAGTCAAATAGGCTCCGAAAAAAAATATTGAGTTTTAGGTCGGTTAACCCAAGGAAAAATTAGAGTTTAGGTCTAATACATATGGTCAATTTATGTTCAAAGTCACCTTACTAATATGTGATTGCTATCCCAAATCTCACACACGCGGTAAAGTCACACTAGCAATACCATAGTGTGTGCAGTGCTAATAGTACATGAAGACCCCTATACTAAGTACTCCATGAATAATCTAAGCTAGTGATGGAAATTATGATACATCTTATCGATTAGCCCCATGCTTGATCACAACAAACAAATTCAAGTACATCATATGTTAAGCTGTAAAAGCAATGTCCACATTCGATTTTTTTTCATCATTTTTCATTTTTCTTGTTATTGTGGAATTTAAAAACATAATGCACGAATGCACACATGCACAAAAAATAACAACGCACACGAAAAAAATAAAAATAAATGCAAGGTAAAGAACGAGCATGCATCAAAGATACCTAATCAATGAGGTACACAAGCAACAGTAGCCGTCCGAAGAAATTCAAATCTTAGACCATCTAATGATTTTGTAAATAGGTCAGCTAATTGGGTCTCTGTAGAGATGTGCTCAAGGGTTACAACACGGATCTCTACAAGCTCTTGAATAAAATGATTTCTTATATCAATATGTTTTGTTCGAGAGTGTTGAATTGGATTTTTGAAAATATTAATGGCACGAGTGCTATCACGAAATACAGTAATAGTGCCCTGTTTAATACCATAATCACTCAACATCTGCTTCATCCAAAGCAGCTGAGTGTAGCAACATCCTGTTACTATGTATTCGGCCTCTGCAATGGACAATGAGATATAATTTTGTTTCTCACTCATCCAAGCGACAAAATTAGCACCAACATAAAAACAAGCTCCAGAAGTACTTTTTTTTATCATCGGCATTTACAGCCTAATCGGCATCGGAATAGCCATCAAGATCAAGAGTAGAGTTTCGAGAATACAGGATTCTATAATCAACGGTACCATTTACATATCTAATGATATGTCGCACGGTGCTTAGGTGAGATTCCTTAGGATCAGCCTGAAAACACCCACAGACCCCTACACTAAAGGCTATGTCGGTTTACTAGTAGTGAGATAAAGTAAACTGCCTATCGTACTTCTATATAGTGTCTGATTAACACTCTTACCTGTAGGATCATGACCTAACTTGATACTGGTGCTAATGGGGGTTTAGTGTGTTTCTCGCATTCTAATCTAAAACGCTTGACAAGATTTTTTGCATACTTCGATTGAGATATGAACAACCCATCATCAGTTTGTTTAACTTGGAGACCTGAAAAGCAATTTAATTCTCCAATCATACTCATCTCAAATTCTTGCTTCATAAATTCAGTGAAATCATGAGTCAAAGAATCAATAGGAGAACCAAAGATAATGTCATCGACGTAGATCAGAACTATCGTGATGGTTTCCTCAATATGTCTGATGAATAAAGTGTTGACCTATGGCTGATTATAACCTTATTGTTTTGATTATAACAAACAAG
>CAIGRK010101361.1:0-5000 GCA_903798315.1 Fraxinus greggii
AGTCCACACCTCCAAACTTTTCAAATTTCTCCCCATGTGGGATCGCAGTATTTTCTAGTGGTATTGCCATAAGCAAAACCACATTGTTCGTACCATGTTGACTCGAAGTGGCCTCTACAGAACTCATTTATGTTACTTAAATAAAAGATTAACTCAGCGACAAAATAGGGGAAATAATAGTACACGAAAATGACAAATACGATTTTGATAACAACAAACAACCACAGACGTCATTTTGTCTGAAGATTGTTGTTCCGGCTACAAATGATAGGGAGAAAATGTTGTTTATGTAATCAAACAAACAAAGTTTAATTACATTTGTAAAAGTCCGAATATTTGGCCGAAGTTGACACGAAAGTCACTTTTTCCAAATTTTTAGTTTTATCACTTAACCAAATTTCAATCTTTTAAACCAATTTCCAACATTTTTTCAACTGTTTTGAGTCTTTTGACCAATTTTGAGCGGCACCGTTTATGAGGTTAGAAAAACGGGTGGTGCCTACTAGTTTTTTTGAGCACCGATTTTGGATGATTTAAGAAAAAAAACCAAAATTGGTGTAATGTAATTTTGACCGTTTCTCCCAACCCCACCAAATCGATCAAATTTGACAGTTTCTTAGACTCCCTTCTAATTTATAAAGTAAATTGTTTATGAAGTAAAAATACTGCTAATAAGACAAAAGCTCACTTATAAAATATAAAAAATTACTTATAAGTAAAAAATTCACTTATGTGTACAAATTATTTAAAAGTAAAAATTTACTTATACCTGTAAAATTTACTTATAAGTTATAAATACTAACTTAAAATTTTAATTGTAATTATATATTTTTTAAAAAAAAAACTGTTCTGATAATAGACTTTCAAATATAGATTGAATTATTTTAAAAAATCGCTCCTAAAACTCTTCAAAATTGGTAAGTTATTAAAAGCTCAAAACCGATCCCAAGCAGGCACACAACTAAAACCACCCCCCAAAAAGTAATAAGTAAAAATATATATTTTTTTATTTTTTTACCTTCTCATTTTGATGAGTAATGAGAATCATCAAAACAGCGTAAGCTCCGGCTTCCAAAACTGCCTCAACACCGGATTGCAACCCACATGCAAAGCTTCCGATGACTGCAGCAGCTTGAATCGCGATGAGCTCATTCAGCTCCTCGCTGCCACCTCCGCGGTGCATGGAGGCCACAACGACGGATAAAATTGACACGATGCAGGGCACGGCTCCGAGGCTCAAATAATCGAGCTTTTTCGTACGGTTGCCGATTATTTGATTCTTCATATCCCGCAGGTCCTGTAGCTTGGACTCGGGGGGAGTTTCTACGGAGTTCAAGCGGGCAATCAACTGTTCCGAGTGATTCTGGCGGCTTGATGAAGCAGAAGATGGCATTTTTTCGGCTGTAAATTGAAGAATGGAGATGGAGATTATCTATGCAAATGAGAAAATAGGCAAAATTCGACAGCCCTGCTGCAAACTGATTAGGTGAGGCCTTGTTTATGTTGGGATAGGGATGGGTCGGGGGTGGTGGGACCTTGGGATTTACAGCATTGAATGATGCTATTCTACAGCGTTACATGTACGAAAGAGATGTATAGCGAAGTGAATGTTTTAGATCTGTGTTTGGCAGAGTAAAAATTGCTTTTCAGTTATTTTTTCATGAAACTTGTACGGGTGTCAAAACGGATTGAGCCTGACTTGGCCCGTAAGAGGATCGGGCTCTTTTTGAGACAACTCAATAGTTGAGTCGATCTTACATTTTTCACGAGTCAGCTCTTTTTTCTTCATTATTGGTCTTGATTCATGAATTTTTTAAAAGAATTGTCTTATTTTTATTAATTTATTTTTAAGGAAAACCAGATCAGTTGGTAGACGACTCTACTCTACTCGATTCGATACTTTTGGACTCATGGACAACTTAGTTCATAAGGCTTATAAGCCCCAGAGGGTTGAGCCGATCCTAAGATTTTGAACATGTGCTGAGCTCGAATGTTTACGAATTGCGTCTGCTCGACACGATTTAATTAATTGTCATTCCTAAGTGTTTGATGTATTTGATAATTAATTTAAATACTAATTCAGATGCTATGCTAGGGTTAGACAATGGTAAACGTATATGTATCCTATTCGGGTTTTCTTTAAATCATATCGATTTCGTTGTGGTTTTAAAAAAAAAAAAAAAAGAAGAAGATTAGAAGAGAGAGATGGAGAATTTTTAGAGAAACGTGCGTGTCTCTTGGGGTACTCGACATGTCAAGCGGTACCAGTCATTTCTTGTCTTTGTTATCAACTTTTGCAAAATGTAATAGTATTGACAACTTCAAGTATACATGCACAAGCTTCTATAAATACGAGGTCAATTATAACTTGTACGCTATTAAAGCTTAGGTGTCTATACAATTTTTAGGGATTATTTGACAAAACTTTCAATAAAAAATTTGCAGATTTTGATAAATGTTAGCCCTTGTTTGAGCCACATTAAAATTTTCATTCTCATTCTTTTACTCATTTTCAATCACACATTCTTCAATAAGATAATATTTTTCATCACATCAATAGCTTTTCATTCTTTTTCAACCACATATTTTCCATCACATAAAAGAAATGTATTCTTGAGAAAAAAATATGTACCAAACATGGGCTATATTGTAGTATCCTTTTGGCGAAGCATGCATCCAAAACGTTTAGGTGAATAGGTTCAAATTGAAAGGTGAAGCATTAGTAAGATTTTGGATTGTAGTGCACCAAATTTAATGTTTGCAGTGCATTATTTTGTCCTTTGGGGCCATTATATTTTTATTTTTGTTTTTTGATTTTTATTTTGTCAAATGACAAGAATTATTTTTTTTGAATTGGTCAATTTGTAATTTTAATTATATATTAAATGGCTACATAACTTTTATCAACTTTGCAACTATAAATTTTAGCAACATTTATGAAAAGTTTTGTCGAGCACTCCCCGAAATATTATTTATGTCCATTGAATTGTAAGTACTTTTTTATTTCTTCAACCAAGTCTGATAGCTTTGTGCCTTGTTTGAGCCTTCTTTTGTTTTTTCCCCCACAAAGGAGCCATCATGTTGCCGAAAGTGGGAATGGCCAGGCCCTTCCAATCCAACTAATAAGTGCGATTTACATGCTTATTCAGACTTTCAAACTTGCATAATATGAACTAATTGAGCATATTTATACTTAATTTTAGTATATATGATGCTTTTGTAGATGAAACCTCATACTTGGAGGAGAATCGAGCAAAAATGAGGTGAACTAGAGCGTAATCGAAAATAAAAAGACGAAATTGAAGAGCTATCAGTAAGTTCAAACTTGACTGGAAGCGCTTGAGAGTGTCAAATGGATGAATTCATAAAAATTGGGGACCAAATTCAATATTTAGAGACGTTTGGAGACCAACTTGAACATTCTTTTACTATGCGATTACGGACACATCATATTGGTTATTTGATTTATTTAAAAACAAAAAAACAAAAGACCCCTCTTTACAGGGTTGTGACTTCGTGCATGTTCATACTTGCAATTATTCTACTTGTAAAGATGAATTTATAGGTATTGAGATAGACAGAATTTAATTAATTGATTTTACATTTTTTTCGTCCAAAATTCTATGAAATATTGTCCACTAACATTCTACCAACCAATCTGTAAATGTAACCTGTACATGTAGCATTTCCCTTTTGAGAAAACAGTCCCAAAATTCAAAAAAATTTCTACAAAAGATTATTTTTCCAATTTTTTTCAAAATACGCAGGAATTTTCGGAAAGTCTCGCTTTCCTAATGTAAATGTAGTCCAGTTTTAGACCAAAAATTGATTAATATTAACAACGGAGTCAGATAGAAAATTTTGATGTAGCTAATGGTTTTGCAGTATCCATGTCAAAATTTAAGTACAACTATTGATTTCTGCCATCGACACGAAATATTCCTACACCAATCGCGACATCAAAGCCACCACCGGAATCTCAGTTCTTAAGGTCTAAAAACTAAAACTTCGTAGCCTGCCGCCAGAGTGAACTTGCAAACAAAAACCTTATCAAATGGACAAAGATAGCGTGGTTCCTGCAAAATGGATTGCCCAATTGGCTTACTCAGCGTGTCTACCACAATCCAATAAACTTCCACCAGGCCCCTCCAACTCCAAGCCAGATAATAAGATTGACAACGGAGATCAGGAATCCAAAGCCCCACCATTTCGCTAGCGGCACATAGCCAGCACCATAGAACACGGGTGCTGATCCAATACCATAATGGGTGATGCCACCCATAAGATTAGAAAGGAAGGAGAGAACAATTGCTCCGAGGTATGATGGAGTCCCCAGAGCACTAGCTACGGATAAGAATGCTGTAAACATGGCACCGATGTGAGCAGCCCCACTAGCAAAGAAATAGTGAGAATAGAAGTAAAGAAGAACAAGAATGCCAAAAGATAGCTGCCATGAAAGACCCAATCCACCGACAAACTGCCAAAAAAGCAAATAAACTAGTGAAACTAACAATCATGGAATGGAATGATCAGCCACCCGAGGTCTCTTTTCCTTTGTTTATGGTAGAAAAAGAAATCATGTAATAAAAAACACAATGACATTGACTTAGAAAGGTAATATTGGGGTCCTCAAGTGCATAACTTGAACTTCATAGGACATACCAGATACGTATGAAAAACAGGACCTCATCTTACTTTTATGTTTTTTAATACAGCAGAGGTAAACTGGGAACTCAATATGTACTTTAGTTTCTCAACAAAAACAACAATATACCTAAAACCGTATTCCAATAAATTAGCGGTCAATTATATGAATACTTTTTGTCCACTCTTTGATCCCTCGCTACATTGATTACAAGTCCCATACGGTCAAATTCTTAGCAACCACTTCATGCCATGTTAATTTTGATCTACCTCTACATTTCCCAACCCTTTTTACCGGGATCCCAACCACTTAAGTCGTCCTTCTCTTAATTTATACTCGATTGGTGCCAAATCTA
>CAIGRK010101361.1:10000-15775 GCA_903798315.1 Fraxinus greggii
CCCAGTTCTTCTCCGGCAAAGAAAATGAAGAATTATTGTTAGCAGAAATAAACGAAAATGAAGAAGAGTACGAACTTGAATACGATTCGTCTGTGGAGGTGGAGGAGGGGGAGGAATTTAATTTTGAAGAGTTTGAACGCCAAGCCCAACTAGCTGTAAAGGATTACTCAGATTCCTTGTCTCTCCAATTGAAAATCGGTTTGCTTCTCAATCTCTCTCGCTCTCTCTTTACATTTCTCAATTATGTGAATGCCCAAAACTGCCAAAATTAAAGCTTCATAAATGGAAATAACTATTAGTCCCTTGGTGCCTAAGATTAAGGATATGGTAATACCAGAGCAAGGTTTGAGCATTGATACACGCAATACAGTATTGGCATTTTTGAGTAGCCTGTGCTTCTGAAGATGACCTTAATGTTGGGTGGAAGCATTAATGCACTGTAGGTCAGTTTTCTTGGGACTGCTTTGGAATTGGATTTTGAAGAAACAATAACAGAATTTGGTGATTGTAACATGTCTGCATTCTTCTTGTACAAGCATTAGAAGAAATGTAATCTCCTAGTACTATTAACCTGCTCCTAATATAACTAAAAAGCCTACTAATCAACAGAATAAGAAAACTAATACACCCTCCGCCCCATTTATATAGACTGGTTTGTTTTTCCCATGGATTAAGAAATCTTATTTAATGTTATTGAAAAAGCAATTTTTGCGAAAAGCTTTCCTAGTTTACCCTTATTTAATTAGTTACAACTAGTAGAAAATTGGTTATAATTAGGCAAATTAAATAAGGATATATTAATCAACAAACAAAATAAAATATTTTTGATAAAGAAACATGATTATATAATTGGACAAGAAAATAAGGAAAGTCGACTTATATAAATGGGACGGAGGGATTAATAATAAAATACTAATAACTAGCAAAACATGAGGAATAAGCTGGTTTTGTCAGCACTTGCATTGCCTGCATCAGTTTTCTTGTACGTTTGAACTAGGGACGTGTCGCAAATGTTGATTTTGTCATACATTGTGCTTCAACGACCGTCCATTGGTTTGGATGGAGTGACAATTCACTTTGGTTCTGTTGATTAACTTACAAGGAGTCGTATAAAGAATTCTATTTGTTGTGGAATGGGCATGAGAAACAAAATGAACTCACCTTCACATATGCATGCATTTTGTAAATGTGTAAATTTTTGTATGCATGTATCTGTAGATACATAAATTATGAAATATTTGCATCCAGGGGCTTGAAGAGGGTAGACTTGGAGCTAAATGGTTGAGACATCACATAGAATTCATCGAACGATTTATCGTCATTCATTCTAATTTCTTCAAATCTAGATGTTTACATTTGCAGTTTGGAGTTCTTAACCATTTTGGTACCCTCATGTGTGATCTCTAAGATATCCTAAACATCTTTAACAGTTTCACGCATCGACACTTTCCTAAACTCCTCTATAGACACAGCCATAAATAAAGCATGAATCCCTTTACTATTCCAGTTGCAAACAGCAACTTGGTCTTTGGTCCAAAGAGAAATATTAGCCGGCGTAACAACACCACCAGCAGTGGATGAATGTATAGTCCAGTCGTTTTGTACACTGATCCAAATACGCTCATCCAATATTTTAGAAAAAGCTCTCATTCGAACTTTCCAGTAAGAATAGTTGCTTCCGTAAAAAATGAAGGCACGGAAATAAACTGACTCGTCTAGAGTAATTTAAGGGTCAAGAATCAAAATGTGGCTTTGATACCAATTGAAATTATGAGTTTCGACCCAAACTACATCTAGAGGGGGGTGAATAGGTGATTATGCGAAATTAAACTTAATAATTAATTAGTAACTATCCACAATTAATTATCTCTAGATGATTAATCAAACAGTCCAATTTTCCTATATTGAATTACCGCGGTTATATAAAACAGCAACAGCACACAGAATGATCACGAAGAAATCCCAACTGGGTAAAAACTTTGGGCAGTTTGTTAGTCAAAAATCCACTATGAACGAATTTTGAACTTACAGTCTGCCAGACACGACTACCACTAGTACTTTCTGACCTCCTGACTGCAATTCTCAAAGCCCTCCTGGATTGCATGCTCCTGCACCAAATCCCGGCTTTATGAATTTGTTTATCTCCTGTGGATCAACGAAGAACTCCACGTTCTCCAACAACTGGTACTCCAGTCACCTTCCCCTGATCTTCAAAACTCTGACACATGTTTAGGAAGTAGTAGTTTAGTATTTGGATTATATGGATTTGGTGTTTTCACCGCCAAGAATCAATCAAACTGTGAAGATTGAAAGCTTATAGATGATTTTGATGAAGAGGATATGAAGCAATCTATGTTTTCTCAAAGTTCAACCTTCTCAAAAATCGTTTAAAGGCTTTCTGGTATTTATAATGTAGGTTTAGGGTTGAATGGGCAGGACAAAAAGCCTTAAAACGCGAATTAAAATTCTCCAGATAACCCTGTCGCTCGAGTAAAGGCAAGATGGCAGGCGGGCGACAATGTTTCTGCTTCTGCCGCTCGAGCAAAATCATGGCGACAGTCTAGCGAAATTGCGGCTCCGTTTTTTCCTTCTTTCCATTCTCGAATCCTAGACCTAATAAATACAATGCAATTTATAATATTTCCAACTTACTCTTTGACTTTTACAACATACTATTTCTAGTCATATTTGTTCACAGACTTGCCAATTACATTAAAAACCTAACAAAATCTATATAAAATTTAATTAATCAGTATTCATGACATATTTTCAGATGTAAAGGGGAACCCTTCCTAAAGAATTGGAGCCTCAGGGTAATTGCTAGAGAACGAAAAGAAATGAAAAACAAACATGTATATAGTTATTCTTATTGCTATTAAACAAACCCTGAGAAAACATAATACTCTATAGACAAGCATAAATTGGAAACTGACTTTTTATTGTTTCTGGATTTTTCAATATTCTTAGTGCTGAAAATTTAAAATCATGGGAGAGAAGGGCGGGCAATTTTTGAATACCCAGAGTCACTTTCTCCTTGCTAAATTATTTACAATGCAATGATCCAATAATAATTTAAATCCTCGTGTACGACTAGAATATCTAATGCATGAGGCAAGGGTCCTGGTTTAAAATATCCGTGTACCAGCAGCATCGGTTATCAGATCAGTTACTGTTGGGTAGTTAGTTGTGAAGTGTATTCAAAAACCTAAAAATGATTTGTACCTAGTGACTCAATATTATTGTATGTAGATATTGACATTAACCCCTTCATGATTCAACTATTTTGTGGACAAGTTTGTAATAGTTGATGAGTATTTTGAGAAATATGCATGTACCAGTATGAAGAGTGCAAAATTAAATTGAGTAACATTCAAGGGCAAGTTTCATTTCAAGTAGCAGAATTCTTATTGGAGTGAACTTTTGGTGTTTTGTTTTTGTCCATTGTCTGTCAATGTTAACATTTCACATATTATTGCTCTGATGCTTCAGAAGACGAGACTTCCAGTCAAAAGGACACTCGTGGAAAACAGAGAAGGAGAAAAAATACCACTTACAATGTCAGTGAAATTCTTGTCTCAGTCGTTGTATATGTTTTATTAAGGCCTTCTAGATCTAATTCGTCTGTTTTTTCTATTTAATGAAAAAGTTATGATTGAGGGAGATTGAGAAGGAGAGCACATGTACATTCAATGAAGTTTGCACAAAATGCATAAATACTTGATTAGAAGACTGTGAGTGTGAATGTAAAAATATGCTGCACAATGCGCTCTTATGGAATTCAAGTGGTTTCTATAATTCCAAGGCTCTTAGGTCCATGCATCATGTCACCCTTTTTAGTTTCCTTTTTTCTTGACCTGAACATCACAATAAAGGAAGGGTTAATATTAATAAGTGCACACCACAATACATGATTATTAGAATCAAAGACAGTACAGGATTATTCTGATTCAATTGAACTTGTCAATTCCTATTATAGACTTCAAGATTATCGAATGCTAGGATAAGTATTACTTTACTTATTCTTATCTTTGCTCAGTGCATCATCGTAGATTTTGCTTACATGTTCTTGTCAAATAAATTTATCTACAGGTTCCAGATCATCTTCTTCCAAGGGTTGCAATTGTCGGAAGGCCAAATGTTGGTAAATCAGCACTGTTCAATCGTCTTGTTGGGGTATATGGCATTCTTAGATAGAATTGGTTTTTCCTAACTCAAACTCATATGTGCATTCGCTTTCGTAACCTGGGAATATGATTAGATACTTTGACTTTTCTTTCTTTCTAACTTTTCATTCTTTCAAATTTTTGTTTGTTATCTGTCTTGCATTTTTAAAAGCAAATCTTTATTTTCTCAACTGATATCTTTGCAGGGGAACAGAGCCATTGTGGTAGATGAACCTGGTGTGACAAGGGATCGTTTGTATGGTAGATCATTTTGGGGAGAATATGAATTCATGGTAGTGGATACTGGAGGTGTTCTAACTATTTCTAAGTCACAGACCAATGTGATGGAAGAATTGGCTGTCTCTACAACCATTGGCATGGAGGGGATTCCCCTTGCCTCCAGGGAGGCTGCTGTTGCCAGGATGCCTTCGATGATTGAGAAACAAGCTACAATAGCTGTAGAAGAGTCATCTGTCATCATATTCCTTGTTGATGGTCAGGTAGAATCATTCATTGAGCTGCTGCTTCTTTGATAACCTTGTGCATCTATCTACTTGTTTTAGTTATGCAGCCTAGCACAAAATTATTAAAAAATTGGCCTTTAAAGATGTATCAGGATTCACTTTCTTTGTGTCAATCTCATATCATTATACTTTTGAATGAGACCTTAAAGAAATTAGATTCTTTCGATTAACTGAGGAGAATAGTTTTGTATATAACTGACGTCAGGTAGAATGTGTCCGTGGAATAGTTGAGTAGTAGAGATTGTTGATGTGTGTGCTGCCCCTTTCTTTTAACACGTATGCCTGAAGTACAAGAGTATTCAAAAATAAAAAGAAAAAAAAAAACAATAAGATGAGTATTCTAACCATGAGAGTTGGAAAAAAGTGGTTTTCTTTTGCGTGCGAATTGAGATGAAGGATTTTAATATGGAACAAAGACAGTAGCTTGCTATAAGCTAATTTCAATGGTTTTATTATGTAGTATATAAATTTGAAAAGATGATGGGCTCAAAGCAATGAGTAAATAGTATACCCATCTTTATTTCCGGATATTATTGTATGGATATCCCTTTTTATTAATATGTAATTCTTATTTATTGTGAACATCCGAATTAACCAACTCTGAACAGGCAGGTCTAACTGCGTCTGACGTGGAAATAGGAGATTGGTTACGGAGAAACTATTCTCAAAAATGTATTATTCTTGCTGTCAACAAGTGTGAATCTCCTCGTAAAGGAGTAATGCAAGCATCAGAATTCTGGTCTTTGGGGTGAGCCAAATTTCTTCTCTCCACAGGAACTCACCTTTATGTCAATCTTGCTCTGAATAGGTGGTATTTACGATATGAAAATCACAGACTTGGAGGGTCCCAATTTTCATTATCAGATGTTTAAACTATTTGCCACCATTCTCTTCCTCATTGTATTCCTCAAAGAAAACAGGTGAAAGAATAAAGGAAGCAGAAACATAAAGGAGAGAATATTAAGTAATGGAAATGAAAACTAGCTTCTAGCTTTCCAATAAAAAAAAAAAAGGAAGCACAGTTTGTCCTCGGAACATCTCTTGGCTTCTCATGAATAAGAAGTTTCTCAAACTTATCTATCATCTGC
>CAIGRK010101392.1:0-15048 GCA_903798315.1 Fraxinus greggii
TACTACGTTTATTCTTAAACCTCATTTTCTTAAAAAAGTTTAATATGTCCTAGTTCTAATCTTGATGCAAATTAACATTTTGAATTAAAACTTCAATCAAATTTACACAATTTTAATTAAATCCTAAATTTACAACTTTGCTTTCCCTCAACTTTGTTAGAGACACATTTATCTCCTGTCACTATCACCTTTTATTGTTGGGCAAACAGTAACTCGTTACTGCCGCCACCATCCCTCATGGCCACCTCCTCACCGCCCACTCACCCAAGCCATCAAACTGCCTCCAATGTTGCAACACTACACATTGTCCCCTGCATCTTTGGACTTTGCCTTTGCCATGTTGCCATGTAGCTGACTCTAGTTGGACTAAGGCTTTTCCTTTTTATGTATGACACAAAATTCTAATTAATCAGTAATCACACTATGCTGGAAAGTTCCTAGGAGCAACTCGTGACTAAATAAAAAAAATCTTAGTACTTAAACAATATAACTGGAATGGAAGCAAATTCAATTAAACAAGTAGAACCGGAAAAATACTACGTTTATTCTTAAACCTCANACACTACACATTGTCCCCTGCATCTTTGGACTTTGCCTTTGCCATGTTGCCATGTAGCTGACTCTAGTTGGACTAAGGCTTTTCCTTTTTATGTATGACACAAAATTCTAATTAATCAGTAATCACACTATGCTGGAAAGTTCCTAGGAGCAACTCGTGACTAAATAAAAAAAATCTTAGTACTTAAACAATATAACTGGAATGGAAGCAAATTCAATTAAACAAGTAGAACCGGAAAAATACTACGTTTATTCTTAAACCTCACGAAACTAAAACTTAGGTTTTTCAGACAACTATAAGTTAATGACTATATAAAAGGAACTGAATCCAGTGAGTCGGTACCATGAACTGAACCCAAGATTAACTCGTTTATGTCCATCTCTGGAAGATATAGTCCTCCACTCACGTCCACCATATATCTAACTGGATATCGGCTGTAAACATAACCTCCCATCGAATGATTTGGTGGAACGATGGGAATGGGAACTGGATTGCAGTATGTAACTACATTCTGATGTTGGGGAATGAATAAAGTATTATGAGCATTCGTGTTAGGGAGATTCTGATAATTATCGTTGCTAAAGGAATCAGCCAATGCAATCTCCGATTTATAGTTGGGCAAATTGTCTTCTGGTGCAACATTGGTGGAGTCTTCAGAAGCTCTACGTTTATTTTCTTGGAGACAAGCACCTTCACCGGTGTTATTATCTGGTTCTTGAATCTGATCATCTCTTTTTCGCTTTCTATTCTCGTTCTTTCTGATCCTACACAGAACCCAATCGTCCAACTACAAGAAACAATTCGAGCAAAGAGGGGAAAAATATTTACAATGTCGATACTAAAAAAGTGCAAAGAACTTATTTAGACAGATAGAATGAAAGATTTACCTTCATGTCATCTGCACTCGATTTTTGCACTGGTGGCGGATTATTCACTGTATATTCATGCATAATCCAAGAGGTCTTTGTGCCCTTTGGAGGTTTTCCTGTATAGTATACCAAAGTCTTTCGAGATCCAACGTCTACACCATTGTGTTTGACTACAGTGTCAGCTCCTGAAGCTTTCCAGAAGCCATCACCTGCTGCTCGATTTGGTCGTTTGCCATTTTTGTATTTTTTACTCCTCGGTGTAAAAAAGAGCCACTCGTTCTCTCCACTTGACCTGTATTCATCTGCAGCATATCAAATAACACGAAATAATATCATCGTTAGAAAAAATGTTCCTTCTTAAAAGTAAAACTCGAGCACAACAGATGAATTTACCAGCAAGAATTTCAGGGTTGAACTCGTATAGATTAACAACGTTAATCTTATTGCGAGGCAGATTCTCTTTCTTGATCTTTTTCATCAAGTAATGAACAATAAGTTCATCATGAGTTGGCTTAAAACGATAGCCAGGAGGCAAACTCTGGAAGTATTCATCATTGCTAAGTTCATTACGGAAATTGGGATACAAAGCTTTGAAATTCGGGTAAATTAAGGGGTAATTTACAGCATTGGTTTGCATGGGTTGATTCGAACTCATCACGAACACTCACATGAACTTCAACGATTCTACTCCAAGTAAACAATTTAATTTGGAGTTTGTTATGGTATTTAATGGAGCCTTTTTTTTTTGTGAGTAACGTGTATTATAGTTTAATTGAACTTCTCTTTATCTCTAGCTTGGATATGTATTCTTGATTTTATCATTTATGAATTTTATCAAATAGACTTTGTGTACCAATGAAATTCGAACACGTGAAAATGTTTTAGACTGAAACTCTAAATTAAGAATAATTCTATTCATCAACAATACTGATTATCGGCATCTCGAATGTGATAATGAATTCTTACATCATTATTCATTAAATTAAAATACATTTTAATTTTAATAGAGAACGTGGTAGCAATTTGTAAGTCGTGCTCACATATGATATTACAATTAAGGCATGATAGCAAAAGTATATATAGTGGATACTACGTCCGTTGCATTTTATTCTTGGAAATTTTACAGCAATTATGAAATAAAATATGAAAGAAATTGTGATGATTTTTGCAGAAAAATTAAATATAGGGACTTATCGAAATAGAGCAAGCGGGTCTCCAATCTTTAGTTTATGGCAACGTGGTCCTCAACCTTCTGGTTTGTAGCAGTTGGGTCCATAAGGGGCAATTTCTGTCAATGTGACCATTAAAAATACACCGTATTCCACATTTTTTCAGTTCTTCTTGTGCCAAACTTTCTAATATAGATTTTTTAAATTTATTTTTAGTATTGAAAGTTCTGACTCGCACGAAATTCGTAATAAATTGGGCACGATCTCGAAGAGAAGCTCTAGAAAATACATGATGACGTAGCAAGTTTATGGTGTAAAAACAAAAAAAGGAGGATGGGTCAAAACTTTGAACCGGCCCAAACTGAAAGAAACCTTATCACTTTCACTTGCCCCCCAAACTCCCTCGGAGGCAAAAAATTTCTTCAAAGTCCACTGTCGCTGCGCTCCTCCATTTCGATCAGAATAATAAGCCGGTGGTTAATTTAGCAACCGTTTCCATTTTTGGGTTTCCCCACCTTAGGTTAATTGCACGGTTGTTAATAACTTTTTTTAGCCGCAAGACAGAAGCTCCACCATGTGCAGCAATATTGTCCATCTCTGACGCCATCCATTGCCTCCGGCGGAATCTCCAACAAACTTTATGTAAGTATGATGTGTTTGGTATAAAGAACTCTCGCTTTTTATTGTTCTCGAATAATTACGGTTGGAACCAAAGTAACCCGACGTTATTTTTCAAATTTTGACGGTGATCATTATTAGTTCAGATTTCATTACGAACGAGTAAGTAATGTTTTCAATTAGTACAATCGTTTGTCGAACCGCGTTGGAAGAAGAAAATTAATTGTCTAAGTTTTGAATATGAGATCGATTTTACAATGTTTTGTGGTTCTTGTCTACTGTAGCGTAATATGTGGTTCATTCGCATATTGGGCGTGTCCGGTATAGATTAAAATCGGATTAAAATTGAAAAATTGGCCTGATGAGTGGATCCAATAACGGTCATATTTTCAATTTTAATTGAATTTTAATCGCTATCGGACAAGCCCATAGTATGCTAGGAAAGAACTCTGAACCATGTCATAGCTGTCGATAGAAGGGGCACTTTTTTGCTGATTGCCTGAAAAACAGCGATGCCCCTGGTGTAGTATTGGTTTTGTCAAGTGTTTTGAGATAGAGAGGGAGACGAAGAACAAGGGAATGGATTGAAAATGGAGAATCAAGCGGCGGATCAAGTAGCGTTACCATGAACTCGAATAATCA
The DNA here is from genome assembly GCA_903798315.1 of Fraxinus greggii. NCBI lineage: Eukaryota > Viridiplantae > Streptophyta > Magnoliopsida > Lamiales > Oleaceae > Fraxinus > Fraxinus greggii. The sequence goes on from CAIGRK010101392.1 coordinate 3,858, forward strand.
TGCAGCACTCGAAGAAGTTCAACAGTTCTCTCGCTTGTTCCAATCTCTTTCTCATGTAACCGAAGAATAGAACATTGAGATTTCATTGCACGTCGCAATAATTAAGGCCAACAGAAGTGCGAAAGTGAATCAGAAATGGAAGTGGCCAGCATGATCAGTAGTTATATTATCTTAGGATGCATCCTTACCACTCTTGATGTTTAATGTCTTTTGTTATGTGTAGTTGGTGCACTCAAGAAGTCATTGTAATGTATTCACTACTAATGTTTGAATTGCAATGTTAAGAATGTTGTAACTTTTGTGCAACGGAATTCATGTCATATCATTCACTTCAAGTAGTCGTTTAACATAGGTATTCAATTCTCGGTTGCAACTATACAATCTGGATTTCAAAGGACTTGTTTTATGATTGTGAAAGAGATTGACTGTGTTAATTCTCCATATTTCAAGTGCATATGCAGATGTAGTCATCCTGACTTTACAACCTGTCAAAATGGTAGCTTGTAGCTTCAAAAAACTGCTTGTAGTATCACTTCTTCATCCTTCACGGCTACATGTAAACACAACGTATCTCACAATTTGATCATCATCGTTTTGAGAATTTCTTTTCCCAATTGGAAATTTTACATCGTACACATATCTTTTGTAAAAATTAAACATTTCTTTTTCTTCGTTGAATTGCATACTCTCCGCGAGCACAATCACACCCTCTGCTACTACTACAATTGCACCATCCACTAAATTCACACTATCCAAAATGTTGCCATTATAGGACTCCAAAAAAATATCGTCATCTACCTCTTTCGAATTTTCGTTCGTTGCGATAAAAAACAAATTACAATTTTACAACTAATTCAAGAAAAAAATATTGAATTGATACATGATAATCATTCATCTCTTATCATCGTCGGATTTTATTGCCCGCTTCGCCTTCCAGTTTCAATTTTGACAACCGGCCCAAAATTTGAATTTGTTAGTTTTCTTTCCTTTCCACGCGCGAGTGTCATCCACAGGGTAAAGCCTAAGGCACAAATAGCCTTATTGCACAGGAAAAAAAAAAAAACTGTCGCCAGTGACCAATAATAATGGTCGGTAGAAGTTATAGAACCTTGGTCGTTGGCTGGTCACTGATCTACTGTCAGTGAAAGTCTTTAGCGGCCAATACGTTGTGATCCTAAATATATAAGATCCAAGTCCAACAACCAAAAATATGTGAAAAAATAAGTCAAAATAATGGCGCCGGGTACTTCAGCATTCCATCAATCACAACTATTGTGTTTTCCTATTCAGTGACCATGTACTTTGGTCTATAGAAGTGCGAAAAATAGGAGAAAAAATAAGTGAGAATAATGGCATCAAGTGTCCGCCATATTCTAGCGGTCGCAAGAAGCGCCAACATAATCAAAAAAAAAAATGTAGCAGCGACCAAACAATGTTGGTTTCTGAAACTTACAACCAGCTACCACATTATGATCGCTGAAAACGCCAAAAACACATGAAAATTTGGCATTTCAATTGTTTTAGTGACCAATTGACCGGTGGTTGCTAAAAACTAATAACAACGAGCACTAAATGGTTGCAAAAGAGTACATAAAAATAGTCCAATTTTAGGGGACCAATCACTTTTACCAATCACTGTGTGGTTGGCGATAGTGTCCTATAACAACCACATTTGATTGGTCACTAACGCTTTGGTTGGTGGAGTCCATTTTTTTTTTTTGGTACCCATCGGCAATAATGTAAGATTTGGGCCTGAGGACCCGAAATTGCTTGAGTCGCCTCTTGTCATGTTGCTAGTCCCCAGCCTCATAATTTGTGAGATCCTCAAGGTACAAGATCTTGGAGAAATAGTATGATATTATAGAGAAAATTTTATCGACTAGAAGCCAATTTTAATTTAAATTGGAGAAAACAGGAATTAATATTAGACTTTATCGACTAGAAAAAGAAAAAGGAAAAGAAAAAAGTTTGATTCAAATCTTATGACGATTTTAATAATACTGTAATTGGGATACTACTAAAATTTCTAGAGAATTAAAAATGTTAATATTATCTATACGTAAAATCATCTCTTACTCTTTTATATATATAAAAAAGAATTCTAAAAAAAATACTTAGATCTACCATCACTATTTCCAGATCTATTTTCACAGTTTAAAATTTCCCAATTCAATATCAAATTATATACTTTATAACAATCTTAAATTTGATTAAATTTAAGAATTTTCATGGTTACAAATACTGTATATGATAAGAATGACTAAGTCCAGCATGATGAAAACTCCAAAATTTTTGAGTTTAAATAGAATTGTAATCCCAATCTGAACCCCATTATTTTATTTTTTCCAAAGTTTTGAATACCTAATATTTGCAGTGATAATGGTAGATCGTGTTACCATTTTTGGTGTAATGAGTTGATCCTAGCATGTTTTTCTGGGTTGAACTCGTATATATTTTTTTCAGGATTGAAAAATTCGTCTAGAAAAAAATGTATGCGAGTTCAACTCCGAGAAACTTGCTGGCGACTTCAAGAATTGTTGCTACAGCTTTCGCTTCAGATCTTTGATTATTTTTTTGCCTCACCATGAGTATTCGGTTAGTATTCTTCATATTCTTTCTATGAAGCGTTTGCATACTCGACTACCTTAATTATCTGTCCAAATTTAGCAGATTTTCATGTATATTATCACAGTTTTCATACACGTGTCTCTTAAGTTTCATAATCAAACAGTTTAAAGTTTTCGATAACTTATTGCAAATTGAATTTAACCAATTAACGATACAATTGACGTGCATCACTCTATTTACCAAGTAATACTCGCAAAATAACTGAAGTGCATATCGATGTAATTAGACTTTGCTATAAGCCTTGCCTTAAATCAGAATAAAACCAGTAAATTAGGGCAAATGATATCTAGTAAACACGTGATCGAATTGATCGAATTCACTAAAACAACTGAAAGTAGAGGAGTAATTGAGTATACCTTCAAGAGAATTGACGGTAAAGCAACTGAAGTGTAGAAGTATTGGAATTTACCTTCAATAGCATTGATGTGATTGCAGCTTATATATAGGATGGGAGTAGCGAGGGTGGTTATGTTGCGACCACCATTTTTATTTAATACACCACATTTTAATTACAGTTAAGGTTTTCAATATAATTTACTCATTGTAGTAAAAATTAAGAACTTTAAATGCTTGAAATAGTTTGTAGAAGTTCAGCTGTTTTACAAATTTAGTTATTGAAATTTTTAATATTAAAATTCTAATTCTATGTAAGAATGCTTAAAGAAACTAATCATACATAAAATGTTGAGTCAACATATTTAATTGAAGTTAAAAGTGGATCAAGAGTAAGGGGTATTTTATACATTTGACAGTTTTTCCCCTTAAAAATAAATGCTTTGAGAGAAAATGTCTTGCTATCAAAATAAGTAACATTTTATAAAGAAAAAAAATGCAAATAAGTTTAGAAACAAAATTTAAGTTTGGGTAAATTTTAGCTTGGCTAAACATGCTCTCAAAAAATTAGATTCAAAGTAGGAATTGAAATCATCACAGCAAGAACAGTTGCATAACTATAAAGAAGATTCAACACATCTATCCTTTTACAGCTCCAAAACTCACCTAAAGATCTACAAGAAATTTTGTCTGCAGCTAAAGCCTAACACTCTGATCATCAGATATCGTCTCTTCGGAAGAGGCATCACTTTGGATGACGATCAAGTCATCTTCGTTATGATCGGATGGTTTCGTCTTCCCACATCTCGTAATCAGCGGCGAATCGGTTAAATGAGATCTACCACCTGTTTGTAGCTCAGTTTTACCTGTGATGGTGTACTTGTTATTCAGCCTAATCTTTGATTGTTGGCTAAACAACTGCATTCTGGGATGAGTAGTGGAAGCAGCTGAAGTCGGGGCTGAGTCGGGTGGCCTTGGAGGGATATCAGCAACTTCTTTTAGCCAGGGCGGTAAACTACAACCTTCCACAGCCATGCTCGTCATGGGGCCCATATGCAGTGAACATTCAGCACCGGGTACTACATGACTATAGGATGGAAATGTCCTCAAGTCCGCAACTGGTTTCTGAAGTAGCCCATTATGTTGAATATTGATGAAATCCATTGGTGATATTTTCTTAACACTATCCTCGTATCGGGGGCGTACATCTCCAAGTGAAAGTTGCACATCATCTGAAGGATGTTTTGTCTTAGGATATGAAAAATTCTTCATATGGCACGACAGTACATCTGGGCTACTAGCATATTTCGGTTGGGAGATGAGCATGCTGTACATGAGTTTGGATTGATCCTCGTCCCACCTCTCAGCCAAGTCCCTTGGTGTCCTCCAGGGAAAGAAACGCAATCTCGGATCCTTCAACATGGCGTCCCAATTACCTCTTCCATGTCTCCTCACTCCGATCCACAGACAATCTAGCTCCTCCTCTGACCAGTTGGTCGGAGATTCAAACCTATCTGAAAAACTGACTCTGCTACACTTCGCTCCTCTTGCTCTCCTTAAAATGTTATCGAGCATCATCTTATGTCTTAAAAGTGATGATGTTTGATCTAAACAGGGTTGCGGTCCTAAATCATGAAAGACTTCTTGAGATTGGATGTTAACATTAGGCCACTGATATGACGTGGAATTGTAAGGAACTGTTGGCTCCATTGGCAGGGATAAACCAAGAAAGAGTGGAGATCTTGTACTAGCTGGTTTGAGCTGGCTCCAGCTTTCTTCCGATTCCACAAAAGAAATCACCTCCTGCTGCATTTTTGCTGATGATAACAAGTCATGGCTTCTATTCTCAGGGAATAACTGCAACAAATTCCTTATTAAATGTAGGGAAATTTGCATAATAGTCCCCCAACTTACTGTTTTGGCAATGTCTTTGGTCTCCAGACTGATTTCTTCCCTCTGACAGTCAATATTTTATCCAAAAAACGACCATACCATTTTTATTTTCTATTTATTATGTAAACTAAGGGCACAACTGTCTTTTCAGTAAAAAAAATTATTTTAAAAGCTAAATTGAGAGGACCCTTAATTGGGGACAAACATTGCTGTAAACTATAAGATTAAGATGCTGCCCAAAACTATAGGTTGTGGACCAATACTTCAAAGTTTTACATATAATATTTTAACTGATAAATATATAAACGCTAATAATCACTAAAAAGCACTCAATTATCTCTAATAAATGTAATGATACCAACTGAAAAATTCCAATTGTGCAAGTTACCTGTAGATAATTATTTTTTGATGCAATGTCCCTGAACTGTGGAGGATGATTTACACCATCATTGATTTTGTCTACTGCTTTCACCTGAGAACCACCACTTTCAAGCATCCGTGCCTCATGGGTGGACAAATTCACCTTATTTTTTGCATTGAGAAATTCCAAATTTTTACTCAGAGACGCCTTATGAAAATATGGTTCATCAGAACCGGAGTCCAGTGCTACATTGCAGTCAATATCACGAGCTGTACTACCATAGAAACATTAATAAACGCGAACCCATCGCAAAGAGAAGTGCACGAAATTGACAATATATTTAAATCCTCAGAAACTAAGGACAGATCTACATAGAATCCTCACCAGGTACAGCAACAGCTAGGTCCCGAGATGCTTCTGAACATTTAGTCCCTGACATTTCATCAGGCAATTCTGTGGTGTTCAGATCTTCTTTAGACATTTTTTTATCAATGTTATTATACTCCAAATCTGTAGTGGCAATACCTGATAAGTTTCTTGAAGGATTTACTCGATAATTTTCTTGAACATCCATGGCAACATAACAATGAAAAGAAGTCTCCTTGAGAAAATGTGGACTAGGTTGAACAACAGTAGATGATGTATCATTTGCTGTATTTTGAAGAGACTTCAGCTGCTCGTCCACTTGTATGCCACTGTTATATATATTCACGAATCAAATTATATAACCAACAGTAATATATTTAAATATACAGACATGAAAGGAAGTTACATCTCAGTCTTTGGTGCTGATGCAGGAAACTCGGACATATTATCAGTTTGTTGACTATAAACCTGTAATAGAATCAGCAAATTGATTAGCATCCCACAATGAATTCCATTATTTCATTTACAACGGATACTTAACATGCTGGTGTCCAATGTTAAGGTAAGAATCTTATATATATTAAAACACGGGAACAAATTTATATATTACGTTAGACAAAAATCAGAAGCTCCATCTACTCTTCCACAACTCTCTGGAGTAAACAGAAGCATTTTTCCCATTTAATCAATTTTGTTGAAGTTCCAAGGTATCAGGAATAACTTGACCTTGGAATGCAAAAATGAAAATCATTCACGCCTTTGTCAGCAATATCCAAGCTTGAAAATTGAAGAAAACCCAAACTCAAAATGTAGTACCGGCACGGCATCACCTCATTATTAGAAATGTAAATGTGCCTATTTAAGTCAGTGAATAAGTAAATACAATGTAGGCATGTTTGTCCCCAAAGACTACCATAAGAAATATGCAACGTCGGCATTAACTTTGGGATAGAGGATTACTGATAGCAATTTTAAGAAGCAAAACTGTAATTTTTTCCCATGCAAACCTAAAAGCTAAGCCGGCTCTCATTTTCATAATTTCTCTTCCTTTTTCATTTTACTTCAACAAGAATTCTCTTCTTCTTTTTACAATAACTAAGCTAGCACTAATAGCTAAGTTATTAGCACTGCAAGTATATGCAAAAATTAATATTCTTTAAAATGTGATTCTAAAATCAATCTAATCAATCTTAGTAGTAGTAACATTTTTATCTTGCGGTGGCATGAATATATTTCCGATAATACTTTTTCCTAGCTTCCTTCCTGTGAAATGAAACATTCTTTCAAAAATTAGTTATTTTAGCTTCTTACGATCCACAGAAAAAACTGATATCCAAAAGGCTGCTTCAGAAAAGATTAACATACTTCTTTTTCATTCCTAACAGAGGGATCCCTCAGTTGTATATCCTTCTCATTCTTCAGATCCTCCGTGTCATCATTTGAGCAGCTTTTAGCAGGTGGCGTTTCAAATGTACAGGTGGAGACAGCAGATTCAAGGGTACATCCTTCTGCTGCCAATGAAGAATTCTCTCCACCTTGGAGATTTGTCCCAGTAGTACCCTTGTTCTGCTTGGATCTTCGACGAAATGTAATTAGTGTTGAGGTAAACTTCCTTTTTGCAGCTGAATTATTGCATAAGCTACTGCATTTATCTTTACCAGCCAAGTCCAATTCTTCCAAAGTAAGTTTTCCTGAAAAAGATCCATCATTACTGTCATGGCTGCATTTTTTGGGGGGACTTCCTTCCAAAAGTGCATTTGAATGCTCTCTCCTCGCTTGTGTCACATCAGATCCTACAGAAAGGGTCTCGCCCTCCAGTCTGCTTGAGAAATCATGTTCTTTGATACAACCAGAGCAAAGCCTTTTCCCTTTTGGAGCATGCTTCAATTCAAAGGCGATGCAAATTTAATAATCTCTCCAGAAAAATTTCCCTCAACAATCACAATTTTCGAAGCCCCTAAATCTGTAAAGAAAATAAAGAGGGAGATACCTCGGGAGGATTAAGACATTCAATACGATACTGCCGATAGCAGCTCTGACACTGAAACATATTGTCAACAACTTTGCCTCTATAGTATTCATTGCACATCTGCAAATAGGTAAAATTTATGCTATTCAATATAGTGAAGAATATCACAATAAAAATATTTTGAACAAGGCATGCAAACACAGTTACATAAAACCCAGGTATTTGCTAGCTCGACTCAAAAAGCTCAGAAAAGAGGGACACCTACAGCTCCACGATTCGCCATAACTATAAAATTTTCTGCAAGAGTTATATAATTGCTCAGCTTAGTTTTGTTCTTATTAGAAAATTTCTTAGATTGAAATAAAGAAGTCTCGAGAGTTTAGTTGAATTATCTGTTACAGTTTACTAGTGGCCATGGTTTCAAATATACCCTTGTTTTTAGAATGCGTGGTGGGGGTGGGGGTGATATTCGTGCTCAAGGATACTAATTGGACCGGGCTCATGATAAAAAGATTTAATGCAAACATGAAATCAGATGAAAAGATTCATTGGGTTATGGACCTAACATTCTTGCTCCTACCATCACAGGGTAGATGCATAAAAAGCTGGGTCTACGACACAGATTAAGCCCATCACTCCAACATAATTCATATGGTTTCCTTCCATGTGAAAATGGAAGGTCAATTCCATTTAAAAAGTAGTTTGTTGGAAAGCTATGATGGTTGTAGTGGTCGACACCTTGAATTTGGCAAAAAACAATCTGCTAAGATTTGAAAAATCATCCTAAAACTTCATTTCATATTCAGATCCCAGATTCTTGAAAGGTGTGTGTCCTTTACACCATTTTGAGGCCTTCAGATAAGAGGAAGAGAAGAGCCATTTAAAATATAGGGTCACACACGGTGGTTGAAATCTTCATCATTGAATGAAAGCAAATGCTAAACCTATGAAGCGAGGGCAACTAAAAGATCATATTGCACACTCGACACAAAAAATCAAAACTCAAGACAGCGTCAGCGCTCTACAGTTCATTCATAAGTGTCTTCACAATCCTTTATTACAATCCAAGAGAGTCAGAAACTCAACGCAACTAATAGATTCAATCATTTGTTGGACCTGGCAAACTAGGATTCCAACAAAGGCCCAAGCGAGTAAAAAAGTTCAGTATTTTTCCAACAACAGAGGAGAAACAACAAAGAAAGCTTTCATCTAAAACACCTGTGACAAAAGGTATACATGTATCCAATGCGCAATATTTTACAATTCACCATGAAAGTCGATAAAAATTAAGAGGCAGATTTCATCAGAAATTTTATACAGTAATAAGTTCCAACTTCCTTGATTCAATTTCAAGCCTAGAACGACATGATAACACTATATTTCTAATAGATTGTATGATAAGTTTGCACTTGTAAAAAGTTATCCAGCTATACGTTATAAAATACCAAATAATTTAACTGGCATCTTACCCCAGATTCTCCGTTCTTGTTCTCCAATCTATTTTCTTCAATTGGTTCTTCATAATTGTCCAGAGTAGCACAGGCTTTGGACTCTTGGCACTCAGACGGTGCCTCAAGACACACATTGTTATGAGAAAGATCAAACCTTGAGAGTGGCCGCTTCCGCTTGTAAGTTAAAACCACTTTAGAGCTCATCATCTATATTCTGGGTGCTTCGACTCTCTAAAAATGAGCATCAACCAATTCTTCGGACATTTTGTTTCAGATTGATAGTACATTAATGGCTGCAAGTACCAAAAGAAAGAAAAAAAATGTGTTTATACCAGCAATAGATACAGTGTAAGAAAATGCAAAAGCTGCTTAAGAAAACAAACTTAATGTGCAAGAACTATAATTCACAAAATACTGAGTTCTATTTCTAAACATTACATCAATGCACAATATTTCGTTCGTATTTGTGAACAGCAAGCATAGCTCAGACACAAGATGGTCTACAATATCCATAAATTTGCAAAACAGGGTAAAAAGCACCTTCAAAGCTAATTATCGCCAGTTTTCCCCCAATTTTCAGGGAGAAACCACTGAAGCTCACCAAAGAATGCAACACCTTCCTAACAACAATCCTAGCTGCATTTATCTATTTAACTCCTACAATTTGGTCAAGAAACTATTTCCCTTTGCTTCTCAAAGAACTACCATTAAACATATCTTAGTCCAAGAATTATTAACATTAAAAAGAAACCCAAAATTTATTCATAGCCACAACACATATCTTAAGTACAAGCATTACACAAACTAGAAAAAAAACCAATAAAGGAAACCACAATTCCTCATCATATTCATGAACCCATACCGAAAATAGAAGAAAGAACAAAAGAAATTAGAAAAAAGAGAAAGCCCGCATTAGAAATACATTAAAGACTAATAAAGAGTGACTTTAACAGTGTGTTTTCTATAGAGATAGAAAGAAAAGAGATTCCTATAAACATTAAAGAAACCCATAATTTATTCAAAACCATGACACATATTTAAACAAGGCAGGCAGGTAATAGAAAACCCAACTGAAGAAACACAATTCATCAACATAATCATGAACCCATAAAGATAAAATGAAGAAAAAAACCCATATCAAAAAGAGACAAATTCATACCTTAATTTCACCAAACAACAATTACATGAAAATATGAAGCAATACACGAACTTACAGAAAGAAGAAAAAGAGAGAGATATATTAGAAAGTACTGTGTATTCTAGAGAGAGACATGAGCGAGAGAGTAAGAAATACTACATAGAAAATAAAAACATTGAATAAGCATCGAAATTGGGAAGTAGATTTGACTGATGTAATTTATGCAAAGGAGGGAACGAAAGGCGCTTAGGTGTGTGCGTATTTATTGTAGTATCACGTCGTAATCCGGTGAAATTCGGAAAGTGGGCTCCACAGGTTGTTCTTTTGCTTCGATTTTCGCAAACGTTTGGACCGTGCAGTGCTCATGTGACTTCATCAGAAGCTATGCAGCATGACTGTACTACGCAGTGCTGTCTGTATAACGTAACGCAGATAAAATCAAATCTTGGGTTTTGTCGATCAAAATTATAGCCGGCGGGTTCTCATTTAGAGATTTTATTTGTCCACTTTTGTGCACATTAATTTTGACAATTCTCTTATAAAAGAGTGTAGGGTTCATGAATTTTTAAATTGTCGACCTCTATCTTTATGAGAGGAATATCATGCATGATGTACACCAAAAAAATGTACATCAAGCATTACTCTTTAATCCTCTGATTTGGTTTTTCCCCCTTCAAATTTGTAAGCAACAATTCCTCTGATTTTCCCATAGTTCTTGAATGTGTGTTGAAATATTAATGAACACTTTTGCTTATAATCTCCTGCTATAGGATATAACAGAGGAACACATAGACTAATGGAAGGTTGAATATTTGTTTGAGCCGAAAAATGGAATTTAGGATAGTGATTTTTGGAAAAATTCATGGTTTAAAAAAATGAGAAATTTTGGGATTTACATATCAATTTTTTATGCCATTTTTTATTTATTTTATGTAATAATTTTATAAATTATTTTTACATTCACGTACTCGTGGAATCACTATTTTGAAAGGGGGAAAAAGCGGTTAAATGGGTTGGGACCATTTTACCCTTGGTGTTTAAAAAGAAAATTG
>CAIGRK010101427.1:0-10750 GCA_903798315.1 Fraxinus greggii
AATAATCCAAAAAAAAGTGGAAATATATATATATTACTTTTTGACAATGAAAACAAATTTTATAACTAATTGTGGAAAAAAATTATCACTTTAATGAACAATTTCTACATAAAACAAAGTCCAACGAATACAAAAAGATCCAAAATTTCAAAATTTTGTTGGTGGAAAATTATACCAATCAAACACACTTAATTAATAATTCCCTGAAAAATAAGTTCTAAATAATTATTTTCTCTGAAATTCATTTTCTTTCCACCAATTTTCCATAATTGCTATCAAATGGACAGAAACATTTAATGGGACATGAATTATTGAGGTGGATACGGTGAACTCCATGTGCACCATGCACAACAAACTTATTTTTCTTTTATAGTCCTCAATCCCAAACAATCAAGATATTTGGCCAAATTATTATTAAATTAAAATTTTATACATTAAATAATAAAAAAATAAAAGAAATTATAACCCAGGTATGAAAATAAAAATTTTAATAGATTTTGATAAAAATTGATCAAACGTGTAGTTATAAAATTGTGAATTTCATTAAATATATAATTAAAATTAATTGTTGAATTTAACTTAGAGCTTAACAACTTTTGTTACAAATAAATAAATTATATGGAGAAACTTACATCATGGGTGGATAAAAAGGCCTCCAGGAGTACATCCAAATTTCCAGCACAAACTTAGAGCTTAACTACTTTTGTTACAAATAAATAAATTATATGGAGAAACTTACTTCATGGGTGGATAAAACGGCCTCCAGGAGTACACCCAAATTTCCAGCACACTCAAAGCTATAGTGCACACCTCCATTAGTCAATTCCCTAATTTTCTGCATAACATTTAACATAGAACGTTGACGAAGATAAGATAATTGCCCGGATCAAACAAAAAATAACAGAAGGAGATTAAGCCTTCCGTTTCTTACGAGGCAATTCTACCTTTGGAAATGATAAAATTAAAGTCAGAATATTGTTATTTAACACTATTGCAATATCAATCTAGATAACGCTCAGTGTCGTCAAATGAATGTATAATTAATTGATTCATATAATTTCACCCTTAATTGAATTTATCGCATAATATCTCATAAATTGATGCCAAGTTAAAAGGACGTACGAGAGTAGAATACAAACACGGGGAGGGAGGGGGAGAGAGTAACTAACCTGGTGAACTGGCTTTTCTATGTCCTTGGGATTTATGAAGTCTGTGATTCCAATTGCCTCACCTTTGCAAAAATAAGAGAAAGAGTACATAATTTTATTGACACAGTAAAGAAAATCATTTGTCATACCTTTGAAACGTTTTTCCGGGTTGATGTCTACTCCTATAATTCTTGAAACTCCTCTGGTTCTTGCCCCTTCCACAACCTGCACGAGTATTCACGTACTCACAGATATCAGTTTTTACTCTAAGGGCCCCGGACGTCTAGCATGATTGGGTTTATAAAAGAAAAAAAGGGTGTTGTTTTAAGAGAGCATACAGCGAGTCCCACAGCTCCTAAGCCAAAAACAGCCACAGTTGCACCAGCCTGCACGTTTGCAGTATTCCATACGGCTCCAAAACCTGGATTCATTTAGTTCTTTCAAATCTAATCCTAGTTATTAGGAGGGATCAGTTTAAATTTTACTTGCCTGTAGAAACGCCACAGCTAAGCAGTGACATTTTTTTAAGTGGAGCTTTCTTGTCAATCTTGACAACACAAGCTGAATCAAGCACTGTGTACTCACTGAAAGTGGATGTGTTGAGAAAATGATATATGGGTTTCCTATCTGATTTTGTGGAAAACCTTGTTTTTCCATCGTTTTCCATCGCACTCTTGAACGGATTCACCCGGAACTTCTCGCACAGATTGGTTTTCTCAGAGTTGCAGTAAGCGCAGTCTTGGCATTCTCCGTTGAATATTGGAACAACGTGATCCCCAATTTCCAAGTCCGTGACGCCTTCTCCCACGCTTTCCACTAATCTATATATCTCAAGTAGCAAAATCAACAAGAAAATTTCAGTACTAAATCTATGGGACAAGATTTTAGTTGGGATATCTTCATCTTACCCCGAGGCTTCGTGGCCTAGAATTCGTGGGTACATCCGCTGAGCTTCGTTCTTCAACAAATTAAAACACAAATCACGACAGGTTTGAACGATAAAGAAGACGTAACCCACATCAGATATATATGATGAAATGAATTACCTCGCCTTGCCAGGCGCTAAGATCGGTGTGGCAAATTGAAGTGAAGAGTATCTTGATTCGGACTTCCATTTTCTGAGGAGGATCAACCAAAATCTCTTCCATCACAAGGGGCTGCTCCGGACCATACGCCACAGCAGCTGCATGCATTGATTAATGATAAACAACCCGACTAATTATATATAGCAAGAAATTGATAAATTTTTCTTACCTTTGCATGCTATAACTTTCCCAACCGTGTCATCGCCATCAGTATTGGAAGCATAATTTCTACCCATTTCTGCTTGTATTTTGTGAGTTTGTTAAACGATTGTACAGTAGAAGCAGGAGCAATCTTATGTCGTATTTATAGGCAAGAAAGAAAGTGTAATAAGGTTATCTCCAATCTTATGTCTGAATGTCCCAATTTTTAAAGAAAGAAATAGATTGACAAGTGGTTATGTCATCTTTCTGTACATTTATAATTGATGGATCACAGTTCTAATGATTTGAAAAACACGTTTTGCGTTTGCTAAAGTTTTATTTAATATTATAAAAATTAGATAAAATTGGTCTTTTTAAAGAGAACATGGAAAATTGCATCGATTATATAACTTTCAATTTTTCGTATGTATGTATGTCTGTATGTATTGAAATGGTAAGTTGGCATATGCAGCCGTCCTTTGTTGACATAAATGTGAAAAAGGTAGGAAGGTAATTTTGCGTTGGTTTGATCATTAAATGGGCTGAAAATGGTTATCGACAAAGTAAAATTAAACGTCCTTTTACAAGTTTGATTGAAAATTAATAGGCACGTCACATATCTAAGAGTTTTACTTGTTAAATATAGATACATAAGCCCTCAGTGCCAACACTATTTTTGGACCTATTCAATCGAGACATCTCACTTCTAAAATGTAGCGAGAGAATTTCTTGGAGTTGGACCACGGATTTATGAATATTTCAGAAATTACGTCGTTATTAATATAAAAAATTGTGGAAGTACAAAGAGAATTCCGAACTAGACAAGCAATGGGTTAATAAGGAATTTGACAACTTCACTTAATGAGTTAACCTTTTGAAGTGGAATTGGAGTTCCTCAAAGTAATAATCAGCGACGAAGAAGAAGGCGAAGGCATGTTTGGTATCTATGTGGATGGACTTATACTACGAGAAATGACAATGTCCACTTTGTCTCGTCACATGAGGATCAAAAGGAATGACTTATCTAATTTTATTATGAAAGTGAGAGCGAAAATGTCGTCTAAAAAATTTCTCATGAATGGAAGTACACTCAAATTACGCACTAATTTTACGTTCCTAAATTATAACTATAATTTATAATCGTTTTATACGTATAGAGTCAATTTGACATGATTTTTGAAAGGTCAAATGTCATCTCTAATACTAAGAAGTTGCTTTTTAATTTATTTGAATAATTTTTTTGAAATATTTTATCTGATTAGAAGAGTTTTTCACATTTACTTAAAAATTTTATTTTTTGAGAACTAAAAGCTAAAGGAAAAATTGGATTCATGGTCTACTACTCTACTTGGGCCGTCCATCAAATTGATTAATTTTTTAATGTCTAATCGTAGAGGAAATTAAAGCAGGCATTGCAAAGTCAGATGCATTTTTTGAGAACTAAAAGCAAAAGGAAAAATTAAATGGGTAATAATTCCGACAGGCCCCACACCTATAGGGGCCGCCACTTGGCACCCCTGTAAGTACAGGGCCCATGTGCCCTGTACGTGTAGCATGAATAGTCTACTTGGTCTCCTTCAAATTGATTGATTTTTTAAAGGCTTAATAGTAAAAAAAGGCCTAAATTTGACATGTAGTGTGCAAAACGTCCATATGTTTTAAATTTTTACATTTTCACCCATATTTCAACATTTCATTGCGAAAAACGTCATTTTCACCTATTTTTAACATAAAATGACCAATATACCCTCCTATATAAATAAAACAAAAAGAAAAGAAAAATAAATAATAAATTGCAATCTTACTCCTAAACAACAAGAAAAAGTTCCATTGTCAATTCCAAGAAATGTCAAAGCATCAGTTCCTACAAAAGCTTCTCCATATCCATCTACTGTCAAAGAAAACAAAAAATTACACACTGAAACCTAAGTTCTTGATTCAAAGGGATTATCAAGCAATACTATACCAAGAAGCCCAATACCTCCACCAGAGATCCGGTGATCAAATTCTGGAAACTCTTCAGAAAATCGGAAAACACCATATTTGGTGGCCCGACTGATGGGATTAGAGGAAATTTTGGTAAAAAAACCTGCATTATACGAAGATCCCATTGCAGTGAATAGGAAAAAGATACTGCAAGCCTTGGACAAATGCAACGAGGATTTGGAAGCGCTAAAGAAGATAATTAGGAGGGTGCAATCTTTTGATAAGTGTCTTCAGCCGCCACAGGAGGCTACGAAGGGAGTAGGTGGTGGTGGAAATGAATATTCTACAGACGTGAAAACTGAGGAGCTAAGTCTAGTCTGCGTGCTAGATGAGTTCACTCGTTCACCTTTGAGTAGCTTCTCCAAAGTACAAAATAATGGTCAGTCCCTTTTCTAGTTTTTTTGATCACTTTTCTTTCTTTCTATGACCTAGTTTTTGTCAGAACTAAAGTCTAGTACTTAACATTAGAATTGGAAAGTGTTGGAATTGAAAGGTGGTGGTTGCTAATTGAAGGGGGAAGTTGAGGGATGTTGATCGGTGTCCAAGTCCGGTGGCTTTGGCGGAGGGAGGGGGAGGAGAAGAGAGAGACTGAGTTTTTTTTGTTATTTTTAATATTTTCATAAATTTTGGATTCATTTACATTTTTTTTAAAAAGTTTAGGAGTAAGATTACAATTTATTCTTTTTTTTCTTTCTTTTTTATTTATATAGGAGGGTATATTGGTCATTTTACGTTAAAAATAAGTGAAAATGACGTTTTTCGCAATGAAATGTTGAAATATGGGTGAAAATGTAAAAATTTGAAACGTAAAGACGTTTTGCACACTACATGTCAAATGTAGGAACATTTTATACTATTAAGCCATTTTTAATGACTTATCGTTGTGGAAATTAAAGCAGCCATTGGAAAGTCATACGCATCTCTTTTCTATCACATGTATGTTATAAATTCTTCACTCAAAAAAGCAAAAAGTTACTTTTAAATTTTATTTTTTTAAAATAAAAACTAAGATTTGATTTTTCTTTTATATTGCATCCAAATATCTATCTTTTAATTCCCGACACGATTTTGTTTAGCCATTGTTTGGACTCTATTTTAATTTTAATACATTTTTTTAATTACACATTCTTTAATAAAATATTATTATACGTATATCCAAAACTTTTCCTTCTTTTGTAATAATACATTATTCAAAAAATCACTATTTCAAAATAGATTAAAAAAAAAAACTCGTTAAAATGGAGCCCAAACAAGGGCTAACTGCAAATCAAATTTCAATTGTGAGAATGATTTAAATCACATTTCTCTTTTCTCTATCTCCCATTTTGACAAGTTACATCGGTTAAGAAGAAATTCGTTGACCACAAAAAAGATGGCTTCGTTTTGGCCTCGGCCGAGCAAGGTGAAAACAAAGGCCGCACTAAGCTTCAGTTCTGAAATATTTAGTAAGGATTATTTATAAGTACTGAACAATACTAAAATTGAAAAAATAAATTTTAATTTTAATCCCAATTTTACTTGTCCGATAATCCAAATATATATTAAGGTTCAAATAAAAAAATAAATGATAATGGATTTTATACAAGATGGACAGAAGCATAATTGATGGCTATCCTGAACATAAATAGGGACGCGTGTATATTCTTTCAAGCACACAATATCATAGATAAGTTATAAATTATAAAGTAGTAAATTGAAGAGTATGCACTTAATATACTTATAATTAATATCAACCTAACTGAATAGTCAATTTGTGATTTGTTATCTAATAACCAATTATATAACTAATAAGCAACTAGGAAAACTTATGTGAAATCGTTGACTCCAAAAAAATGAGCGACAGATGCCGGGCCCACTAACGCCAAATCAAGTACTATTCCAACGCATTCCTATCGGAGTAAAGATGGTAGCAAGGCGGAGATGGACGCGAGAGAATACTTTAAAGCGAAAGACAAAAGTGTTTAGGCTCCAACGGCTGAAACCAAAACAATCACCCTAATAACGATCACTGGACCAATCTATGTAGCAACTTACAGGAATATGTGGAAGGAAGAAGTTGCTATATTGTATGTTGAAATTTACGTTTGATAAACATGTAAGGAAGACGAAATATATTCATCCAAGTATTTATATGAATTTTTTGAGAGTTCAAATGTATATTTCGAATATATGATTGTCAAAATTCCAGTCCACCATCTCCCTTTCAGTTACAAAGAGAACCTATTTATACTGCCTTGGCCGACGTAGTAACTGTTGGATCAGAACCACGTGACCTCATCTCCCTAATTAGGGCTTCACATCACTGTCCATTCATACAATTAATACATTGATAAGAGGTCGCCGCTCTATACAATAGGCTGATACACTGATAAACTGTATACAAGTGTTACGTCAATCACTTCTAAAAAATTTTCAAATCTATTGCAAGAGACAACGTTGATTTCATAAGCTTCAGACGTGTTTGAGAGCCTCAGAAAGATTTTTGAGGTGGTTCTCTAAGTGGAGAGCTTCAACTCATTTCTTTATTTCCTTAGACAGTGTTTCCACCTAAGTTGGAGTGTTTCGTCATTGAGGCAGTGCTTCAGTATGGACTTCGACTTTGCAGTGCAAGGACTTCGATTTTGTTTGATTTCTTCGTATTTTGACCTCATGAATCTTTATTTGACTTTCTTGTTGACTTTCTGCCTACGTGACTTGCTATGTGACACTTTTACTTTGAGCCTTAGAGGCGAGATGTAACAAAACCAATTAAAAATACACACTAAGGCCTCGAATCCCATTTATTAATCCATTTTAATTCAATTCAAGATCATGACAATACTTATCAATGTTCCTATTTTATTCAGCAATATCTCGAGCGATACATAAAAGAATGCATTACAAACACTAGAATATTTACTGAAATCATACAAAGGATAACGATATATCTCTATCCTTTGTCGAATGTCACAACAATTGTTAAAACATGCTATATTCCGTATTATTTCTCTTGAATATAAAAAAAATTACACATCAATCCAATTAGTGATATAGTCAAGTAAATATGCCAATACCTTGACCAAGGATGTATATGTACAAACATTTAGTTGTATTCTTTCAAATCAAGCTGTGCTCTCAGCAACTCAAGCAACAAGAGAAGACGGGCAGAATGATCAAGGCCTTGTCAGCAATGCAAACAACTAGACGGAGGAAGATGAAATTAACTCCAGGAGTCTAGGTTGAATGCTAAAAGACACGGAGATGAAAGAGTTAGAAGGAATATGCAATTTGAAGATAAGGATGATCTATCGCAGTCCGTCACTATTGTCATACATTATTAAGGAAAAATTCCACATCAGTTTACTGATCAACCTATAAGAGATTGTGCTACTCCTCTTCACAGAGCTGGCATTTTAAAATGAAACTGAAATTTTAACATGGTATAGGGCCAATAATGCTCAAATGAGCCCTTCGATTCATCTAGATGCTCAATCGAGCCATCAGATTTCAAGACTGCTTCTCTCAAATGATTCACCTTCTGTCAAACAAGAAGATGTGTCCCTCATGTTGGCAAGCATCTTTGATTGGATGGGTGATGGCAAGGTTCTAGAGTTGGAGTGGGAAATGACGACCTGAGAGCTCCACCACGAAGAAGAGGAGCGAAGACTTCCTAGTGCTTGGTAAAAGTTGGGGAGGATAAACAAGATACTATAACCTAAAGACCGATGTAGAGGTTGGAAAAAGTAAGAGAGGAGGTTGGTTCCTCAGAGAAAGGAGAAGTCGTAAAGGAAGCAGAGTTTCGCCGTTAATTCTATAACCGGTGCACCTTTGCAAGAAAAACTCAAAATGCTCAATATCCTGCCATATGACGGAAATGGAGATCTTGCAGACACTTGGACATGTACAAGTCATGGATAGACTTGCATGGGGCTCCAAAAGTGGTGAATCACATATTGGTTCATTATAGAGCCAACCTAGTGTTAGAAAAAATATTCGTGAACAAATATCGATTTAAAAAATACCAGATTTACAACACATACCGAATATGCAACTCACCATTTATGTAACTTACCGAATATGCAACCAACATATCGTATATGCAATTTACCGTGTAAACAATATCTTTACATAATAATATCTAATATATAGCAGATTAAATAATTTGCTAATCACAACAAATAAAATAAATTATATAAATCACGATAAAATAGAACAAATAATCTAAATAGCATAGAATAAATAATTCAATTGGACTTAAAACCCGAGGCTTATGTGAATACAGTTTCTTAAAACAAATTCGCGTCATCACTGTAGGTGCTTGAGATTTAACTTGAACGTTTATTTCTCATGATACAACGGTAAACCAGTAGAGTTCGAGTACTGCAAATTCTATTCCGGTGAACTAACTTAGTATCTGAACAATATCACCACCAAGAACTTGACAAACAGTAAATTATGTATGTAGACAGAGGACAATTTCATGTGTTTTGGAACTATAATGCAGACTGTATTCTCTATGTCTGGAATGGCCGAAAATCGAAGCTTCATATAGACTTAACCTAAATAATGACAAGTTAAATCTGTCCATTAACTCAATAGAAATAACCATTGGAGTTTCAACAGTTTCAAACTAATGGCAATAATCATTGGAATTTTAGCAGTTCAAGAAACCAAAAGTCATTTGTTCAAAGCAAAAAATTGGCAAAATGTAGGACCTCCTAAGGAGTCAATTTTTGGTCAATTCGCTCCAACATTTGTGTACGCAGGTCACGTCAGAACACAAGTTCAAGGTCCGAAGCCTATTTCGGTCCGTGATTTGCACACCCGTGCGCATGTAGAGAAAGTCTTTATGCTACACATGATTACACATTGTCAAAGTGTAGCCATATATAAAGTGATTTTTGCTTTCATAAACTTCCTATGTAGGATAAACTCAAATTTAGTTTTCGCTCCAACATAAACCATATTCCAATGGTCCACTTTGAATTCCAATTTCTCAGTATCCTGAACTTCATTTTTGGCAAGTAAATACATGATTTTGATGTTCTCGCGGAGGAGAACACAAATCAATGTTGATGTTCCAAAATAAGCAAGCGAGTCCCATTCAAAATTTATGCCAAAGTCAATCATCACCTCATTTTTTCCAACACCTAGAAATTNTCCCTCCAACATAAACCATATTCCAATGGTCCACTTTGAATTCCAATTTCTCATTATCCTGAACTTCATTTTTGGCAAGTAAATACATGATTTTGATGTTCTCGCGGAGGAGAACACAAATCAATGTTGATGTTCCAAAATAAGCAAGCGAGTCCCATTCAAAATTTATGCCAAAGTCAATCATCACCTCATTTTTTCCAACACCTAGAAATTTATATACCATCAACTCGAGGGATATAAAGATCAGTCCAGTTTGTCCTTAAATGCTAATGCAATATTCGATAGAAGTAGTATCCCATATATACACCATCCCATCACTACAAGAAGCAGTGAAATTGATTCCATAAGACAACCACAAAATGTATATGGAACTTTCAAATGGAGAATGTGACTAGCAAGTTATCTTTCAAATAAGAGTACTCTTTTCGAAGTAGCAAGGCAAAAATCCGTCAAGGTCTGACTAAAAGAAGCATCACAATTAGGGAAACAATCTGTGAGCAATATCTTTAGGCAATCTGAAGGGACACATCAAACATGTATACGAAAGCAATTTGTAGAGCATATAAATTAACATCCTAATACGAGTGAGCAAAGATATATAGAAGGGAGTATTTTACAATGATTTTTCTACATGGTACGTAGAATATTAACAGAAGTATTATGTCTATGGTCCTATTAGAGTTTTTTTTTAAATAGTGATTTCTGCATGTAGCTAACTGTACTCACAGAAACATCTCCTAGATGAAAATACTTAACACCATGTCCTTAACATGTAAAAGAGCGAGTTTTCCGTCTACACACATGTCGCAATTCCTATCGTCAACCATTACGGCGTCATTTCAGATTTTCCCATTTCTTTTCATTTGCCTGTTTTCATTTCATTCCTGAAACCTCAATTTTTGGTCTCAAAATCCGGCAATGAAACCGTCAAATTGAATCAGGCTCCCAAAATCTGTGACCTTCCCTTTCGCTTGTCAACCGCTGAGAAATCGCATGAAAAATAGCTTTAGAGGTTTAATTTTTTGCTTTTAGTTATGTAAAAATCAGAGTTAGGGATAGAGTTGGTGTGTTATATATAAAAAAAATTGGGGGACACGACCCATGTCTCCATGCGGAGGCATGGTGTCTCTGTGCCACACGGAGAAACCATGTCTCCGTGTGCGCGTACGGAGACAATTTTTTTGTTTTATGGTAACAATGACATTCTCTTGCTGTGTACAAAAATCCACGCAAAGAAACCACCTTAATTCC
>CAIGRK010101474.1:0-11841 GCA_903798315.1 Fraxinus greggii
TAATGGGAGACAGACACACCCTTATTTCCTTTAGTCTAGTGTATTTATTCTGACTCTGAATTTAAGTAGTATTTGGATATAATGTTTGTTATGTCTATGGCTGGATTCTGGAATGACTGTTTTTTTAAGCATCTACTTCCATAAATTTCATTGTGTTACTTTTAAGTATAAATTGTTCGCTTTTTTTCTATACTCAATACTGTAGTTTGTACCGTGGATACTGTAGTTTGTACCGTGGATCATTAAGTTCCATCTTCTCCGATGTAGTTGATGCTGAAAACGAGAATACAGTCCCAGAATCAAAAGCCACCAAGGAGGCCATTGACTTTAAGGAACTTAAGCGACTGGACCATATTCTAGCATCGCTGCAACGCAAGGTAACTCAAGTATCTGAATAGAAAATCTGTTGTTTTATCTGTATTTGCCAATTCATTGTGTGGAAGAAATTAACAGATTTTCTACATTAAGAGTTCACTTTTAGAGAGAGAGAGAGAGAGAGAGAGTAAATGTGTCCACTGCTATTCGTTTTCTAAATCATGTCCACTTCTTCAAGCGAGGATAGGCTTTTCCATCTGAGCGCCCACCTTGGCAAAATTAAGTTTTAAAATGACCCTTTTATTGGTCGAGGCTAAAGTCTGGAAATATGTAAGATAATTATTTTGACCCGTGAGGTAAGAGTTACTCTGAAAATAAGTAACTTCTATACTTTAATATCCAGACATTTTTGGAAACTATCTTTTACTTTCTTTGAAGCTTTAGCCAAAATGCTCATGGTCTTATTCTATTTTATATTAAGTTATTTCTCGAATTTATGAAGATGCTGATAATCATGCCTGTTTTGAATTTGACAAGTGGAGAAAGTAGATATGGTTTTGCTTTTGAAAATTATCATTTCATACAATGGGCGTCAAGTACTAAGCAATATTCTATTTCATGCAGCTACCACCTGCTCCACCACCTCCTCCCTTTCCTGAAGGCTATGCCCCTCCAACTGCAGAAGGGGAGAAAAGCTCTGAAAATCAGCAAGCAGACACCCAGCCGCCTGTTGATCCCATTATCGACCAAGGGCCGTCTAAGAGAAGGAAATTTTGACACGGGAGTCCCTCGTTCTCGCTTCTAAAGCCCATATACTAGCTGGAATCATCCTTCATCTGTCATTTCTCGAGAGAATTCAGCAGAGTCTAGGGCTAGTCGAAGTGGCATGGACCGGGTTACAATATAGCTCAACTTAGCCAGTGTTACAATTTTGTAATATTTCAAAATGATATGAAGGTTTGATGGTAATGCTTGTTTCTACGTTATCACCTGTATTCTTCCGTATATTTTCATATGCTGAATTAGAAAAGATAAAGGAGATAGATCATATAGCTCTGTAATTGTGTCTAGTCTATAACGCAGTGTAGCATACAGATGTGCCCACTCGGAAATGTTTGGTGTCCTAAAATAGACAATAAAATATATGGACATTTCATATGCGATGTTGTGGTTGATGCTGCTAGCAAGTATGCAGAGTCAATTTAGCCCGCCAAAGATGACGACGGCAATGGTGTACGGGCTTTTTGAGTCATAATCGGATAAAAATGAACAAAGTATACTCTGAAGAGTTCACATATGAGGCAATTTACACTTGAAAAGACTGTTGATATTATAAATATTCTCAAATGCGCAATCCAAAAAATAACATGACTCGTGTTCTCTAACATGAGGTATGGCAGAGTTTAATCTCAAGCAACCAATACTTTATGACTACTAAGAAGCGGTGGTATAAATCGACTCAATCCAAATCCTCCATCAATACAGGCTTCCCAGAATGGTACAACTACAGCCGATCGACACACCAAAATTCCTCCTTTGAACGTGAACGGCACTCATTCATTCAACGGCCATTAACCATTAGCCACCTCTAGGTGGACCCACCTTTCTACATGGGTCCCACTCCCACCTCCCACCGAGTTGGAGTATTGTCAAAAACTTCGAAATCCAAAAAAATCAATCGAGTAGAAAATTACGCAAAATATTCTGGAAAAAAAGTGTCGTGGCAGACTTACGTGGATGATCATTTGAAGTGTGAAATTGACGGCGTTCATCTCACTGAGGCGGCCATCATCGGCCACGACGGCAGCATTTTCTAATTCATTTTTTTTTTTTAGCTGAAATTTGATCTGTTGATTAACAATATTGTAATTGTGTCTTTGTCGTTTAATTTTTTTAGATTAGATCCGAGCTTGGGCATTATAGATTTTGGCTATTAGTGGGTTATGCATGATATAGGAACTAGTAATGCATCACGGATGACAATCACCACTGGTGATAGATAGTATTATTATATAAGAATTCATAAACTATGAATGTGATTGTTATATTTTATGTAACTGATAATTGATTGTGGCTGGAAGTTTTGCAAAATAAGAAAAGAAAAAACAGCGGAGCAATATTTTTGTTATGTTCTAATGTTGATGAGGGTACACACCAATCTATATGCAGTTTAAACACGAGGAAATTGCTAAAATCATGAAGGATTTTGATGAGCCGGGATTCCTGGCTCCTACTGGGCTATACCTTGGTGGTACAAAGTACATGGTGATTCAAGGGGAGCCTGGTTCTGTCGTTCGAGGAAAGAAGGTTATTTTCTCTCTCTCTTCTGAAATAAGAATGAGTATGCATATGTCAGCTTTTATTGTTCATTGGCTTAAAAACACTAATGGTCGCTGAAATTATAATGTTGATCACTAGATTTTATTTTATTTTGAACTGGTCAGTGAGAATAAAATTTGTTTCAAGAAAAGTTTTAAGTTGGTTACTGAACTTAAAGGTTTGTTACAATTTGGCCAGTCTCTCAGTGTGTGAGAGTAAAGATTTATTTTTTTCTTAAAAAATGTTGATGATACTATATTGAGATGGATCTGTATTCTAAAATAAGAAAGAAGACAATTGAAAATAAATTGAAAAAAAGTGGACTTAGTTGGTGGGGCATGACTTCATTGATCTCAAATAGTAAGGTAAGAAGAAGACGTATGCCAAATTAACACAGATTGGATGTTTCGATAGAGGAAGTTATGGGTGGATCGGAGTGGCCAAAAGAATGTAGTCATGTAGCCGACCTCACATTTATTGAGAATAAAGTTCAATTTTTTGGTTGTTGTCATCGTTTAAATTACAATATGGGATTTCTTTGCAATATTTCCATTTTCCATCAACCATTAACACCACATGATGTGTTGTTCCTTGCTAACTACGTTAAACTTAAGTTTGTTATTATCCCTTCCGATGCAGGGGTCTGGTGGTGTAACTATAAAGAAAACGGCCAAGCTCTCATTTTTGGCGTTTATGAGGAACCAATGACCCCGGGACAGTGTAACATGGTGGTCGAGAAGCTGAGAGACTACCTTGTTGATCAGGGCATGTAAGTTTGCCCTTGAGTTCTTGACTACGTTATTGATTCTGGTTTCTGGGATTTCATCTTCTACTCTACATGTGCGACCGACAGATGAGTTTTCGCAGAAAAAGTAACTACAAAGAATGGGACTGTTGTTTTGGTAGGATATTAGTACTTGCCCTTTGCTTCAAATTTGTTATTATTAATGATGCCTTGCAGCAAGTGAACTGATTGCCTCTATATTTCGTTATGATATATCCTTCTCCGAATTTTGAGTTCTTCTTCTTCACAATATTTTTGCATTATCTTATTACTTGCATACCTACCTTTGATTTTATTAATGTGGACTAATTAGCAGAACAGAACTTCCACTTTCAGAATCAAATGTAGACTAATTATCTGAATTAAGAAACATCCGTCTAATTTATCAAACAAACATTTCCTACACAGATTGTAGGAAGATAGAGTAAAGTGGATAGAAGTAAATAACCTCTTCACCTAGTCTGGCGGAAGAGTGATGAAGATTCATGGAGACATGACTGTGCGGTCACGAATTCGACTCGACCGCCTAACTGGAGTAGTGAATTCTATCTTGGGTTCTCCATATTTGCCTCCCTGCACGAGGATGGAAATGTTTTATCAGTGACCAAAAGAAGACGAAAGGGAAAAGGAACGAAAACATGCTACTGAATGAGTGATTCAATATTACCTCTTTCTTTAAAATCTTCCCTTCATCAGTAAAACTTCCATATGATGGTGAATATTTAGTCGAAATCTCTTGTGTGAATATTTGAGATGGAACAGAAACTGGACGAGATTTGGACCCCTTCTGAGAAGCATTGCTCTCTTCATATTCGATCACCGGGATTTTCCTGTGGGAGCTGCCGACTTCTTTAATCACAATTTCTCCTAGCAACTCAATGGTTGGCGCATGGATGAAACCACTGGCTTCTTGGGGTGCTTCTGCTATTGAATTAGACAAGGATAAAGGCCTAGTAGAAGATTCAATTTCCTTTCTAATGTGCTCTTCCTCCTCAGCCGGAAATCCTGGGTTCATTGTCTTCTCAATGTGCTCTTCCTCCAGTGCAAGTACTCGTGTTATTTTATCCTCTACTGTAGACTTAAATGGCTTTAGCGTAGGAGAATCTTCTATGGAACTAGTTTTACCTTTCCTTGAACGACAGACAAAAGCTAGATATGCCAAAATTATGGAGAATGTAGAAACTCCAGCAACAACTAGGATATTAGATCCAACTTTCTCTGTTTCACCGCCATAATCAAAATCTTCATCAACTTCATCGACCAAGTTGACAGGCATCTCATGTGACTCTTGAAGTTCCATACCAGGCTGATTCACCCCTTCAGTATTCAGTGGCTTCTGGTCTTCATGGAATGAGCCAGGCTTCTTCAACTGGTCAGAACCCTCAACTTCTGTCACCAATTCATAGCAACCAGCATCGTCATTTTGAGCAGTTTTTGCCTCTTCTATATACTCTACTTCACAACCTTCTATATCCTTGCTTTCTGCAACTATTGCACGCGACACCCCTTCAGAAAATTCATCAGTCTTAACCACCTCGTTATCATAGTCATATTTAACAGACTCCGTATTACTATCCTCCATACTCAACTTTTCATTTCCAGCCATTTCTGCCTCACTACTCTCAATTCTTTCCACATTATCGACTTTGACCAATTCTACCTTACTATTCTTGACCTTTTCCTTTTCCACATTATCGGCTTCAACCATTTGTACATTATAAGGCTCACTATTCTTACTCACTTCATAGTCACAGTGAAATTCAGCAGTCTTGGTATTCCGATCCTCCATATCCAACTCGTCTTCTTCAACCATTTCTGCATCACTACTGTCCACAGTTTCCAAATTATCCACTTCAACCATCAGTATGTTATGGACCTCAAGTCCGCACACACTCTCTTCCACTTCCAAGAAACCACCTCCATACACTTTCATATATGCGGCTTCACATATTTGCTTCTGAATCATAGGATAGTCATCTTTGAAACCCAATATGGCTTGTTGAATTGGTGATGGTGTAGAAGAGTTCGTAGAATATATGTACGTCTTTGACAGAAAACAGACATAAAATGTCAGAAGAAATTTCAGTACTCCTCTCAAACTCCATCCTCTTTCCTCATACTCCCCAACTTCGTTGTCCTCCTCTTCCTCGTCCTCCTCCACATCATCATCATCATCGGTATTATCATCTACTTCCCGTAGGTTTTCTTGAGTATGAACTAAGGAATCTTGAGCATCTGCTGAAGATTCCTCTTCCCCAATTCCTGTACCATCTTTTCCCTTTCTGCTCTCACTTACTTTGCGGTGAAAGATCATACGTCGTTTGTTCGGATCATACCGCAGATACTTAGGCCTCGGGGAGAGGTAATTTGTCAAAGGGTCACAAGGCTTCAAAGATGAATCAGCAACAACACCATCATCATTTGACACACGGCCACAATTTTTAGACGGAATAAACCAAGATGGGGATAGATCATAGTGGCCAATACCATTTTTCATATCCACATCTGGAGCTTTCCAAATTTGGGTGTCGGAAAAGCTTGAATTTTCATTCCTCTCAGCCAAAATTTTCTTTCTTGGAACCACAACCTTTGAAGATGCTGATATGGTGGGTGACATAAAACGTTTTGCTATTGGTTTCTTAGGATTATGCAACTTGGAGATCATTTGGTCTTGACTTGTATCGTTCTCATTGTTTTCTCCTGAGCCTAATCAAATATAGATTCTTGGTTTAAAAAATTCAAAGTTCTACTTAACTTACACCACAGTAAATATTGAGATGGGGACATACCTGAAGGTGATGATTTTGGAACTAGAGGAGATCTGGGAGTGTTTGATGATGAAAATCCTTCATCAGAACCCTCCATTATTTTATGTTATTTTATTTTTTTTGAATTCACTGCAGGTTCTTTGAAGAATACAAAGGAACTCTTTTTCGTTTGTTCTTTTTCTGATTTCTTGTTTGATGACTGGTGATTTCTTGATGGGTATACAAAGCCAAAGAAGGGATAAAAGATGACCGTTGGCACATGCGTACATTTTAAACATCTCAAATTTTGAATTCTTGTTTTTTGACCGTTGGAGCTGTCAGTTTTGTGATGGCTTAGTCAGTGGATGCCTTGGTCAATCATACCACTTCAAGCTTGATCTGAGGTTGTATTTCCTTGCTTGCAAGGTATTAAAATCTAAATTTTAATTAAATTAAACACACAAAATAATTTTTAGCATATATTTCATGGGAATCGTAATTTTTCTTCACACATTTCATCATTTTTTATCACAATCTACTAAAAATAGATTTTAATCCCCATCAAAACAGTATAATTAATTTTATTTAATATATTTTTATTTATATTAATAATACATACTAAATATATTTGAATTAAAATTATTTATATGGTACAACTTTCATAAACATGAACAGATAAGATTTCAAATCGAATGCAACTTTCTCCCATGCTCGAGGATGGTTTAGAGATGGGGAAGGAGGAGAAGGTAGTTGTGGTTGTAGTGGTGCCGTCGAAACAATGGTGGTAGTCGGTGGTTGGTGGGCTGTGGGGGGTGGAAGTTATGTGTTTCCATGAGTATTTGTTGTGTTTTTGTGTGTTAGATCTTGTATTTGTGTCCATTACTGTTATTTATTACATACGTTATTGATTTTTACTACGAAAATTAGTCAAAAATCATTATTTATGCAGATTTATAATATCTTAAATTGACCTTCGCTATGAATATGTAAAACAGAAGAAAGCCGTTGCTTTCAAATCCTACTTTCAAAATTTAAAGCACATTTCTAAACTAGATAATTATAAAAAATAAGTCCTTGATTAGCATTAATTAACCTAGATTATTGTGCTAATTAATTTGCTATTCTTAAAAATGGGATAGCATAGCCGCTCAGCCAGTCACAATCTACGTTAACAATCCCTTCACACGATTCTCATATAGATACATACGTTCGTTAAAAAAAAAAAAAAAATGGTAAAGAAAAAAAGAAAAAAAAAGTGATATTTCGTAAGGGCTTTAAGAAAAAAGAATGGGGCATTTTTGTCTTTTTATGTTTATCTAAATATAAAAGTGCAATTTTAAATCCAAAAACTCACTCATGATATCATCAACACGGTACACGAGATGTTGTCGAAAATACAGTCAAAGAAAACACAATAACCAAAACATCCTTATAATTATGTATCTAGTTTAATGGATGATGTAAGCTACAAGTTTCAAGAAGATATTCCAACCAAAACACATCAATCAAATCAATATCTAATCATGATTTGATTTGATGTTTAAGATCCATTTGGCCCAATAATCTTTCAACCTTGCTATTAATCTTGATCCCTCAAAATCACATTTGGATAATTTAATTATAAAAATAGTTTTAATTTCATTTTTTTGGGCTTTAATATCGTGAGCGTGTTCGGTAGAGATTAAAAGTCAATTAAAATTGAAAATATAGTCGTTATTGGATTCCCCTCATCTAATAAAAATCAACAATAACGATTAATTTTTCAATTTTAATTCGATTTTAATCTCTACCGAACACGCTTATACAGTACACGCTATCAAAAATAGAGAGATGCTATATGTACATCAGGGTGTATAGCCTCTTCACAATAGGAGGCTCACGTTTTGTACAAATAGCAAAATTCTCAAAAGTATAGTAAACGTTTCCAATTTGGCCTTAAAAAGATACGAAAAAACATATTAACTTGTTTAGGGCCCATTTTGCATGATTTCTATATTTGCTTTTACTTGATATAAAGGAATTTCTGAAAAAGTTACCTTGAATCAGTTTCTCTAAAATCTCTTATAAACAAACAAGTCACTTCCAAAAAATTATCTGAACATATTTAAAAGCAATTACTTAATTTCAAGTAAAAAATAATTTTTGACTTTTTAAAACTTCTGCCATAACGTGAGGTGTTCAATTTCGTGGCAAGAGAAGATCTTTGAAAGCAATATGTATTAAATAAATATATACTAATACACCTACCATTTACAAAAAAAAATAATAATAATAACAAAATGGAAACATGTGAAACCTTAATTTTGAAATTTGAAATATGGAATTGGCGGCCATTGTTGTGGTATGAACATGAGAATATTCTTGTATATTAGGTTAGATAAATTCAAAACAGACAAGAGAGAGAATTTTCTACAAGGGATTTCCCATGGTTGCAGAAGGAACAAGGGATTGAAAATTGTGCCATTTTACCATGAAATCCCAAATAAGTTAGCTTAGGTTATTGTGACTGAAGCCACATGGAAAGTTCTTGTTTCACACTGGAAGAGAACTCGGGACCCCCCCGAAACTTTTATTGTATGTTCGTAAGAGACTATTTGGCAAGTCTATGAAAAAGTCAAAAGTTATTTTTGAACATGTTCAGACAATTTTTTGAAAGTGATTTTTGTGAAGTACTTTAAGAAAAACTAACGTAACTTTTTCAGAAAATTCTTCTACTCCAATTAAAAGTAATGTTAAATGGGTCCTAAATAGTATTGAACAGAGTTAGAAATAAGATTTTATCTTTTTCTTAATTAATATTATCAAATTATGTTGAGTACGGTGTATTAGACATGTATTTTGTGTTTAGTACTAAATCGTACTCTACACTACAATAGCTTTATTTCCTTACTCAAGACAAGTCTCTACTATCCACGATATCAAATATATCAACATGAAAAGTTGTATAAAGTACAAGTTAAACTTGTTACAATTTACACATAACGTGTCTCGACTATCGAAATTATTATCTCATGAATTTATCATTAGTCGGGATCAGCCAAAGACTTATTAAAATACTTATTTAAAACTATTTTGCAAGAGCAAAATGTATATGTGATCTAGTCAGAAAGAAAAGTAAAATGCATCCAAAAGAATTCCACGTTTAAATGGTGAATACGATTCCTTTCAATTAGCATAATAAAATCTTTAAGAAGCTTGTTCAACTTTACTCTGTTGAGGAATTTACAACAAGCACTCTGTTCTATTCTTTGATGTTAAAGAACCATGGGATAATAAAGGCATTATCCATGGTCGAAACTTGTTAAAGACGAGAAACGCGTCACATTAGTGTTTCTGTTTTCGTGCAACTGAGTCATTATATGTGCAACAATTCCAACACGGGGTTCATAAATTCAACTTTTAGAAACCAAAATCTTCTTGAACTTGAGTACATGGCTGCTGCATTCGAACGCCGCTAAAACTTGTTCTTGATGCCATTATTTCATTCAATGGAAGCCTCCTTTTCAGCCCTGTTTCTGGCCTTTGTTTTGGAGCACTGAGAGACCTCAGCTTTGCCTTAAAAGACTGCGTATTTGCCATATAATTTGGATAGTTTGAGTATGGCCTAAAGAAGCCATCCCCACATACACTCTTAGCAGGTGTAACCAGGGCATTGGATGGTCGAGAACTCGTGAACCGGGGAGTGCTCTTTGCAGTAGCCAATTTACAGTCCTCTCCAATGAAGAAATAGTCGAAATCTTGGGGGTGACTGCAATTGGGGATGGATAGACGAGCCGGGATTGGACATGGAAGAGGAGATGAAATTTCATGGTAATATTGGTCGTCGCCATATTCTGATGTGCAAGTGTAGATCCTTCGAGACCTCGCCTTGGGCTTGTACGTGTCTATCTCTACTATCTTTGGACTGTCACCGTATGCATTAAGTGAAGGATCGTATGAAGCTGAGAGCCTCTTGCTATGAAATTCGCTTCGAGTTTCATCATATCTTTCCTGCAAATGGATGAAGTATTAGTGAGATATGGATATTATGATTCCTCAGTCTTGCCACTTGGATTTTTTTTTTTTGCCAAGTCTGTTATAAGAGGGACGTGCCTGGTGAGTATTACACTGTCCTCTCCAGGCACAACATACTACATAGACACAAATAGATTACAGATTGATACTAACAGTTGAGTTTCTAGCTCGATTCTCTGGATGAAATCTGTTGTTGGTGTTGGTCAAACGACGAGCCCTTTGGTACCGGACAGCTGCCTGAGCTCTAACGAGAGCTTGCATACTGTGTAGAGTTGCAGCAGCACGCTTTCGTACAATGTAGCCTCTAACAAGAGCCTGTAGTTTCACCAATCCTTTTAGCGCCTTGAGAGCTTTTCGGGACTGGCAGTGAACAAAAATTAGATCAATGAGAATAGCATCGCTTACAGAATCAAGTAAAACAAGAAAACGCAAAGGAATCTAAGACAAATAACTCGATTTATGCTTCTTCACAGACGATTTTAAGCCAGATTAAGGAGGAATATTACAGTAAAACGAATATTAAATACAGGCCCTGAAATTAGGCCTAACCCAATCTAAACTACTCAACATCAAATTCAAAATGCAAATATTCAAAATTTGAATTCTTAGCAATAAAATAGAAGAAACATAATTATTATCCTAATGAATTTCAATGACAGTTTGAAAACTTTAAGAACTCAAAAATCAAACATAAATTGAAATCCCGCTTACCAAATAACCTCTAAAAACAGACTGAATCTTGATGGCAGCCCACCTCTCCCTGCCACCATTGAACAAACCTCCTCTGCTTTGGCCTGTGAGTCTCACAACAGCGACAGCAGCCTGCGCGGCGGCAACAGCAGCATCCGCAGCCGCAGCTGTGGCGGCAGCCACCGCAATTGCATGCTCGTTCTGATTCTCAGCAATGTAAGATCTCGTCCAGCCTGAGTTAGTCACCGGAATATTTGCCGGAATCTGACTCAACGCCCCTGATTCCTTCCCTGATTTTCCGAAACTCCATCTGTTTTTATCCCTTTTTTCAGCATAATTTGAATTATTCTCCACATTTTCCTTGTCTTTCTTCATTCCCAACAGGCCTCTTAACCACCTTGCAGCTTTCCCCATTCTTTTCTCTTCAAGAAAGAAACACAATGCTGTCACAGTGTAACCGACAAAGATAAATGAGAGAGGATGTGAGTAAATATTATTGATATATTGAATTGGACAGTACTAAATAAATTGACGTGCAAGAAGAACGGTACTATCGAGTATTGTGTATCAAAAATATGGACTTAGAATCTTTACATGTTGCAGACATATAAGCGATGAAAAGGCAGAAACACAGTGTGGAGGAAAGATTAACAAAAGGGCATCAAACCTTAAAATAATAGTGGGATAAAGAATGGGTTTTTCTCCTTTTAATTTTTGGGAAATTTTTTAATATGACAGGGCCTCGTGAAGAACTGTATTACAGGACAAAAAGGTATCTCAGATTAAAAACAGAATTTAAAAAGATTAAATTGAAAAAAGTTGAAATCCCACCAATGACCAACCCAAACAAACAAAAAAATACATGAAAAGGTTTGTAAAAAAAGTGTAGTAATAACCTAGAGAGACATCAAATGTCTCAAAGATTCAAACCATTGTCACCTAACCTAAACAAATTCAAAAAGGCCATTGAAA